>JAXQQM020086896.1:0-29880 GCA_034641835.2 Pinus albicaulis
CCTTTCTATAAATTTTTTATCTAAACACCTTTTATGATTTTATTAAGTCAATTATCTTAGGATTTTGTTAATTTTTCATTTTCTTTAGATTCTTGTTTTGATTGCTTGGTTGAAATCGTTTTTTTTTATAAGCTTCCTGTTGACGCTTGTTTCGTCTCATTTGGTCAACTGGTTTGTAAATAGCACTCCTTTGAAGTCTAATCAATTATGTCGCTTGGGTTAAAAAATGCGGATTTTAATAATGCATTTAGTTTAAATACTAACCCCTAGATTAATTATTACTAACAATTTTTATTTTTACTTTTACTTATACGGCCAAATCATAAAGCATCGGGATTTCAGTCATTTATTCCAATTTTCCAATTTTCAAATAAATTATTAATCTCGAAAAAATCCAAATTGTCAAAATGGTTGTTTTAGGTAAATCATCATTTTTTCGTAGTCTAATTTAACATCTCTAAAATAAGATCAAAAAACAAAAAAAATAATTTTTAACATAAAATTTTGAATTAAATAAATTAATTATTATATTAAATATAATTAATTTAATTAAATTAAAATTTTATATTAAAAACAAATATATAAAAAAAAACAAAAAATTAAATTAAATTTTTGCATAAAACACATCGCATCGGAAATATTCATGTGAACATCCTTTTAAAAAACCCCGATGCAATGATTTTTCCCGATGCGATTGAGGCTCATTAGTTTCATCCGATGCGATTGAGCTCATTACCTCCGATCCGATTAAGCTTGTCAGCCGCGATGCGATTGAGCTCATTACTTCCGATCCGATTGAGTCACATTGAACTTATGCGATGCGATGAGGTCAATGTTCAAATCTTCCGATGCGATTAAGTCAATGTTCAAATCTTCCGATCCGATTGAGTCAAGAGGAGCAACTGAATTTCCAGATTTATATCAGATTTGACTTATCAACTTTGGAAGCTCATAAATTGAGTTTTACTTGGCCAAATGAGGCCCAGAACGGCTCATTGGAAAGAGAAAATCAAGGAGAACATTTCTGAGGAGGTTTCAATAACAGATTTGATCATTTATTGGGTCAAAAATCAGGCAGAAAATCAAGCTCCGAATTTCTAAAAATAAAATCAATTTTCCGAGTTTTGTTTTCTTCATTTTCATTTGTCCAGCCTCTTCTAATTGCAGATTCATGCATCAATAATATCCTTGATTAATTAAAATCATTATGAGTATCAATAAGAAGCTCAAATTTCATTTTTATTTATTTAAATAGAATTTGATTGGATTTGTTTTAATGATAGAAATAATATTTGGATTTTATTTTTGCTTCTTAAATGATTTTTAATTTCTTTTTTCAGGAAAAACAGTAGAAGAGATATTGAGGAAAAAGATTTCAATCAATGAGAAGACTCCAACAATTAAATATTGGAATTTTTGAACAATTAAAGTTGGATTGGGCAGATTTTTCTTCAAACAAACTCTCTTCTAAAAATAGTTTTGGGAAGATTATAAATTGCAGATTGCAAAATGTAAAAGGGGGCTGCTCTCCTCTGCAATTCCAGACTTCTAAAAGCATTTCTGTTATAGGAATTTAGAGTTGTAGATGGGGAGGAGAGAAAATTTCAGATCTGAACATTAATGAGGGTTTATTCTTTATATCTTGAATTATGTATGATGGGCAGAGTTTGCATTTCTGCAGCTCTAGTCTTGAAAGCAGAAATTCAAGTAATGTAAAGTACTGCTAGAGACCAGGATCAGAGAAACAGATTCAATTAACTGGTATTTTTGACATTTCTGTATCAAATACCAGTTTCATTTTTATTTTAATAACATTGTTGTTTCATTTTATTCATGTTTTGGCATTTCTTTTGATATGGATAATTTGTCTCAAATTGTTAAGTATCTCTGCTCTTATGAATTAAACTCTGATTTCTGAGTAACCATTACTCAGAAATTTGTCTTATAACATTGATTTATTAAATAGTAATATGTTGTGAATTTCTTCCACATGTTATCGTTTAATTATTAGTTTGACTGATATGATAATCGATATCATTTTTGTGAATTTCTTCCGGAGTGTTGTTGATTTATTATTTTAGTCAAATGGTCTCAATAGAATGTGTTTTGGTACTCACAAATGTGAACTAATTGAATTTCTTCATTAGTTTGACATTAATTAAAAGCTAGACATATTTTAATTCTCATCACTTAATTATCTTGCTCTTAGTTGGGTTAGATTTTCATCTACCTGATTGAGATAGGATTTAGATTAGTTTCTTTTGCTTGCATCATAGAATAAGCTTGCATTTAGAGTAAATTCTACATTCTTTTAAGTCCTCTCCTTAAAGAGGCAAAATTTTAGTTGTCGCTTGGCTGAACCCAAATCAGCTTAAGGGTCATTCTCTTGCCTGATCAGCAAGAAGAAGTGATCTGATATCCCTGTCTATTGGTAGTTAAAGATACATTATAAACCAATAGCAAATAGGGAGAAGGTAACTGTACCTAGTTAAACCAGTCGGAGCCACCACACCAAACGGAAAAGGAGCTGCTTTAAGGTCCGGACCGGGTGGTTATCCCCCAATGTTGTTGCAGCGATTTTCGAGGCCTCAACATTTTTGGCGCTAGAAGGAGGGCCTGAAACTTGTTGTCTGTTGGAGTCTTTTTAATTTTAACATTTTATTTAATCACGATGGCTCCTCTTAAACTTCCAATTTGGAGTTGTATCCATGGACGTGCATCTTCCAATACTCCACCCGAAGTGGTAAGACTTTTGTCTCAGGTAAAGTTTGATGGTAAGAGAAATTCTTCTGCTTTTAACCATGTCTTTCAATTTATTCAAAATGTTTCAAATTATGATTTTCAAGGGATTGATGAAGGCATTTTATGCAGAATTTTTACTCTCACATTTGCGGCAAAAGCCAGAAGCTGGTGTAGAACTCTTCCAGTTGCTTCAATCCACAGCTGGGATCAATTTGTTACAATTTTGATTTGTAAATTTGACGGCTATGATTATGAACAGGTATGTGAAGAAATTGAATATTTACGAAGGTTTGAAAATGAGTCTGTTAATGATTTTAATATTCGATTTCATTTAAATTGCTTAAGATTTAAAAACGAAGATAAACCTACGGAAGAAGAATCATTAGATTGGTTTGAATATGTTTGTTCTCTTCCACCCATTCCCAATCCATATGAAATTAATTCAAGCTTTGTTCCATCCCATTACAATATAAATGAGAATCCCAATTTGGATGTGCAAATAAATTGTGATGAAGTGGTTTCACAAAGCTTGGAAAATATTTCTAATCAAATGCAAGAAGACAACAACAACAATTTTGAAGAAAGAACTGCTTTGGAATCTGAAAATTACTCTGCGGTCAATTCAGAAAATCAGATCGCAAATCAACAAGTACAAGCAGCAATCAAAGTAAATAATAAAATACAAACTGCTGTACAAATTTCTGAATTCCTCCATGATGAGCAAATGCCGAAATCACAGCAGCAAAGCAGCCTTCTTCAAGAAAGCATGAGCATACAAAGGAATGATTTAGAATCTGAAATTTACAATGAGCATAATGCACAAGAATTCTCAAACAGAGACAGTTTTAAATGCATTGTTTCAGGTTCACATTTTTCCCTTTATCCTGATATTTTTAATGATGGTAATTTTTCCCCTCTTGATATTAATGATATTTCAGAAAATACAGAGGCCGATCTAAATGAATTACTATCAAGTTTTTATCAAGATAGAGAAGCAATTAACGATCATTCTTTTGCCATTAATGAACATGAAATTCTTGTTCCTCCTTGTTTGGATATATTGGATGAGATTGAAGGGAATTCTAGAGAATCTTGTGAGGTCATTTATGATGATTACTCTGATATTGAGGATGTTGATTTCAATTTTTCTCAAAAGAATCCTCATGATAAAATTCAAATAACATCCGAGAATGAAGAACGCTTCAATTTAGAAATTATCCCAACCAATCCTCATTTTAGAGCAGCAAATTATCTTCATGATTTCATTATTCGAGAAAACTTTCCAATTTATTATTCGTATCGTGATCAAGCTCTCATTCCTACTCATAATCATAATTCATTTTCTAATTCACAAGTTGGAATTCAAAATTACTCAAATTCCATAATTCTGGCCAATCCTTGTGAAAATGAAATTATTTCAAAACGATCCCAATTGTGTTGTAACATTAGTTGTAAAAATAGTGATTTCATTTTAGTTTTTCTTTCACAGTTACTTTGTTTAAATTTAGATTTATTTTTTGATTTTATTTTGCAAAATTTTCACACTTTTCGCTGGCATATTGAACACCTTACTATCAAACACTCAATTGATGCATTGCCCAATTGGGAAATTGAAGTTTCATATTATAATCATGAGCATCAAAAGATATTAATATTTCAATTTCAATCAATGCTAATGTTTCATCAAAAGCTTCTATTTTTTCAAAGGCAATGTCGACAAGAGAATGTATTTTTGCAATCTGGCCAGCAATTCAATTCAATTAATAATTTTCCATTTCATTTGAAATATTTCCATCCATTTTTTAATTCATTTGAAAAATATTTGGAAATTTTTCTCTCAAAGGATATTGTTAATAATTTAACATTTGTACATAATACTAACAATTCTTTCCAGGCCTTTGAATTTAAAAGCTCATCTTCACAATTTGGCCTGTTATCTCTTCCTTTGAACATTTTCCAATTTTTAATAGAAATCCATCCAGATTTCTATGATCCAATTAATATCCAATTAGAAAAGAAATTTCAAGAGAAAGAGATTTTAATTAAGTTGCTAACAATAACTGTACATTCTGATTTCAGATTTATTTTCCTCAGTTTAGTTAGATTTGTATTTTTATTACTAACATTTGAACTGTACATACATGCAGCAATTAAAATGAAAAAATGGCTACACTAGAAATATGACTATACCTAGTCATTTTCATGTATATGGTTAGAATAGGAGTAGAATTAATTTAGTTTGTTTGTTTTGTATAGTTAATTTGTTTTAACAGTTTTGTAGATTAAAAAATAAAACAAAGCAATCAGCCTTCTCATGCATGTTCACTGAAACATTTTCTCCTTATCAAAAAGTTTTAATTCTTGCTTTCCTTTTTAAATTTCTTGCATCAATACCTCTACTCTGCTTATTTTGAATAATGTCTTGATTAAATTCAATTGAGGTTGCACTTAGCATCGATCGCCTCAAAGCCACTTTTCTTCATTTCGAGATTTCCTTCTAAGATTTTCTTTTGGAATTTATATAATAAAGGTTGAAGATGTAAGAGCTTCATGATCTCATTATCCCATGAAATGTATGATTGTCTATGATAATCTTAATTCCGACTCAATCATTAGTAGTCAGTCTAACCTTTCACGATAATCATATGAAGTTCATATTATCTTCCTCGAAATTTTCTAAAGCTGACCTTAAGGATGTCAATTTTGCTGAGTGCACACATTCAAATCTGTTTTGATATTTTTCTACAATTAGTGGCTTTATCCCATTCTAATCTTTAGTTTATTATTTGATGCTGCAATATATTCATTCACTAAAGACATTATTGAACAGTCACAATAACAATACGGATTCTTCTCAAGTTATTCAGAATAAGCAGAGATAATAAATTGTTGTTTCAATTCAAAAGGAGAGTCTATTTTTATATTTATTTCTGGTAAATTTTATGTTTTATGAACATGAATGATTGATTTCATTCGGGCTGATTGCACACTTAGATTTAAAATAAATAATGAGATGATTTTAATCAAAGGAAGAATTTGAAGATTTATGAGGTAAAATTTACAGACAAATTCCTTTCAGGTACGCATTTACAACTTTATTCTCATCCATTATTAGTTCATTTTTTATTCTTAGTTTATTTTTTATTTGTGTTCTGTTTTATTTGCAGGTCTTTATTTCTTTTCAAAACATAAAGTAAGCAGTAAACCCATTTCAAATTTGCAACAGGTTCAGGGAAATTTTATTTTATGATTCATTAGAATTTCAGCATTCTTTAACTTTGCTTTCATTCATTTAAAAATCCAATTGAAATTAAAAAGAGTATCGCAAGATTCATATCAGAAATTCTCCAACTTGATTTTCATATTTCCGATGCAAGATCTCTGACGTGTTACATCATTCAATTTTTCATAAAATATCAAATCACATATCGCATTGGAATAAATTGAAAGGTTTGTTTTTCATTACAAAAGTTCTGATGCAATGAAATGGATAACAAACACACATATCGCATTAGGCATAAGGTTAATTCTTCCATTCAAAAAACTCCAATGCGATAAAAACTTAATCGCAATCACGAATTGGTAAAGTCATACCACAATTGGTTCATATCACAATTGATTAAAAGGTCAACTTTTTAAAAGTTCCGATGCGATGAAGTCTAATCGCAATCGCATTTCAGCAGAGTTCTATGACAGTTGATTCGTTCATTTCAAAAGTTCCGATGCGATCAACCCAATCGGCAATCGCAAATCGGAGAAACCTCATTTTGATATATCCATTTGCAAAAACTCCGATGCGATGAAGTTCAAATCGCAATCGCAAATTATTAAATTAGTCAAGGACTAATTTTGAAAGACCTCCGATGCAACAAGTCTAATCGCAAATCGCAAATCGGGAGGAAAATTGAATACATCCTTGTGTGCTCATTTTAAAAATTGTGATGCAATAATTCATCACCAATTGCTTATCGCTATCACTTTTTATTAATCGCCAAATGCTCATTTCTCATCGATTTTCACTAATTTCCGATTGTTCATCGCTTATCGTTCTTCGTTCATCACCAATTATTATAAAAATCACATCACTGCTATCGCGATTGTTTTAATTTCAATTCCCTTGAACACAAAGCATTTCGTTTTTACATTTTACTGCTTGCTTTAAATTAAATAAAATAAATAATGATTTTGGGTTATAGGATTTTGGTTAGTTTGCCTTCTTCATATTTTTAATGTCAAACTACAAGAAGAAGTCAGCTAGTATTGGAGAAATTGATACCTTCAGGTAAGATCAAATGCAATCATCCAATGGTAAGATTCATGTACCCACTTTCATTAATTTCCATTTCATTACTTTAGTTTTAGTTTTGTTTTTCAAAATTATGTTGATATTTGAATCTGTTGTGCAGCTCCTCATAAAAGCTTTCAAACATCTGCCAAATCATATTTTGGAAGCCCTATGCTCTTTTCCTGGTTTTATTTTCAAGAAACAACGATAGTCTTCATTGAAACAGCTACACTAGGAAGTTTCTGAACCTTTAATATATTTCTTTAAAGCATTTCTTTTATTAGAAAATGATTAAGATAATGCTTTGAAAACGACAAGATTGACATCAAACAGAAATTTTTCATTGTGGCTGAATTTTATCATCACTACTATCTGAAACCTAAAGCATTTACAACCTTGCAAGGTATAAGTTTTATGGATCTCGACATAAGAAGAAATGATTACATGATTATTTTATTTTACTTCATGTTGTTGAGACATTGGTATAAACATTTTTTTTTGTTAGAGTTTGTATTTCAAAAGCTTGGATTTTTCTTTTCCACCTTTTTGCTTCATTTTAATTTTGTTTGCTGATTTCTTTTCTCACTTTAGTTTAAGAATTCTTTTCCTTTGGTTTTCAATTTTGATTTTGGTAACTTTGTTATGTTTTATATGGAAGGCTTTTTATTACTTAACAATGGTTGGCATACATAGGAAAAATTGTTAATAGTCTCCTATTAGCTTTTTCTTAAAATCTCTTAGCAAAATTTGTTTTTCTTATTATAAAGGTAGACATACTTAAGGAAGAGATTACAAAACAAGAAAAGTTGACGAAGTATCGTGAAATTTGAGAAATTTCTTTTTCATCAAAATTGTAATTATTTTGAGATTTCAATACTTTATTAAGATCTTTCAAGATTCTATTATCAGTCAAGAAAAGTTATTTTTAACCAAGTAAAGACACTTTACAACAAAGCACTTTTAACTCTGAAATTGTCATTCTGAACTCTTAAGGAGTTAATGATTCTCCCTATTTAAAAAGAGTTTTATTTTTCTAGAGTGTAATCCAAAAATATATTTATAACTTAAAAGATAAGAGGTCTCATCACGAGCCTGCTTACCATGATCATAGGGGAAAAATAGGCTGACATTACCAACACTGCTAAACAAACCAGGGTAATGGTTTATAATTTCAAACAATTGTAAGACAAGGGGTCTCATCACGAGCCAGCTTGTTCAGTCCAATTATAACCAGTGAATGGCATTGTCAACTATCTGGCTACCAAACCAGGACAATGGCTTTTAAGAATAAAAATAAAAATAAAAAAAATAAGCATATATAAATGGATTTATCTCTAGGTCAATAATTCTTAAATAGATAGGATTCTGAATCATTGATGATTAAAAGGTAACCCTATCGAGACTATAGATATTTGCTGGCAGCAGTGGCTCTACCTGTGACAAATGAGTACACTTTAAAAGCTCGGCTGTAAAGTGACCCCTGCTTTATCTCTAGAACTAATTAAGGACTGATATAGAGTTATGAGATATTTTAATTTATGAGGAATTTCAAGAAAATTACAATAAGATGATTGTTGCTTTTATTCAGATTAATGAACCTAGTCAAACATTCCAAAAATAATTTTCTCTTCTTTAATTATTTTTACTTTAATTTTAGGAAAATTTCATTTTTATCAAACAGAGATAACTGTTTCTTCCAGTGAATCGCCAATTGTTGTACGGTACAACAACCCCCCATTTTTAACTTGTTCACATCAAATAATGGGGACCCTTTATATAAATTTTTTATCTAAACACCTTTTATGATTTTATTAAGTCAATTATCTTAGGATTTTGTTAATTTTTCATTTTCTTTAGATTCTTGTTTTGATTGCTTGGTTGAAATCGTTTTTTTATAAGCTTCCTGTTGACGCTTGTTTCGTCTCATTTGGTCAACTGGTTTGTAAATAGCACTCCTTTGAAGTCTAATCAATTATGTCGCTTGGGTTAAAAAAATGCGGATTTTAATAATGCATTTAGTTTAAATACTAACCCCTAGATTAATTATTACTAACAATTTTTATTTTTACTTATACGGCCAAATCATAAAGCATCAGGATTTCAGTCATTTATTCCAATTTTCCAATTTTCAAATAAATTATTAATCTCGAAAAAATCCAAATTGTCAAAATGGTTATTTTTTATAAGCTTCCTATTGACGCTTGTTTCGTCTCATTTGGTCAACCGGTTTGTAAATAGCACTCCTTTGAAGTCTAATCAATTATGTCACCTGGGTTAAAAAATTGCGGATTTTAATAATGCATTTAGTTTAAATATTAACCCCTAGATTTGTTATTACTAACAATTTTTATTTTTACTTATATGTCAATTATAGCACTTTAGATTTACCATTTATTCCAATCTTCAATTTTCATAAATAAATTATTGAATTTCAAAATCAAATTAATAAATGTTACTAGGTAAATCATCATTTTTTTCGTAGTCTAATTTAATATCTCAAATAAGATCAAAAACAAAAATAATTTTAATATAAAATTTTGAATTAAATAAATTAATTATTATATTAAATATAATTAATTTAATTAAATAAAAATTTTATATTAAAAACAACATATAAAAAAATAAAAAATTGTAAAATTTCATCTTTGTATAAAACACATCGCATCGAAAGACATTCAGTGTGAATATCCTTTAAAAACTCCCATGCAATGATTTTTCCCGATAAGTCTAGGCTCATTATTTCATCCGATGCGATTGAAGCCCACATTACCCGATCCGATTGCTTGTCACCGACATGCGATTGAGCTCATTACTTCCGATCCGATTGGAGTCACATTGAACTTATGCGATGCGATTAGGTCAATGTTCAAATCTTCCGATGCGATTAAGTCAATGTTCAAATCTTCCGATCCGATTGAGTCAAGAGGAGCAACTGAATTTCCAGATTTATATCAGATTTGACTTATCAACTTTGGAAGCTCATAAATTGAGTTTTACTTGGCCAAAGGAGGCCCAGGACGGCTCATTGGAAAGAGAAAATCAAGGAGAACATTTCTGAGGAGGTTTCAATAACAGATTTGATCATTTATTGGGTCAAAAATCAGGTAGAAAATCAAGCTCCGAATTTCTAAAAATAAAATCAATTTTCTGAGTTTTGTTTTCTTCATTTTCATTTGTCCAGCCTCTTCTAATTGCAGATTCATGCATCAATAATATCCTTTATTAATTAAAATCATTATGAGTATCAATAAGAAGCTCAAATTTCATTTTTATTTATTTAAATAGAATTTGATTGGATTTGTTTTAATGATAGAAATAATATTTGGATTTTATTTTTGCTTCTTAAATGATTTTTAATTTCTTTTTGCAGGAAAAACAGGAGAAGAGATATTGAGGAAAAAGATTTCAATCAATGAGAAGACTCCAACAATTAAATATTGGAATTTTTGAACAATTAAAGTTGGATTGGGCAGATTTTTCTTCAAACAAACTCTCTTCTAAAAATAGTTTTGGGAAGATTATAAATTGCAGATTGCAAAATGTAAAAAGAGGCTGCTCTCCTCTACAATTCCAGACTTCTAAAAGCATTTCTGTTATAGGAATTTAGAGTTGTAGATGGGGAGGAGAGAAAGTTTCAGATCTGAACATTATTGAGGGTTTATGCTTTATGTCTTGTATTATGCATGATGGGCAGAGTTTGCATTTTTGCAGCTCTAGTCCTGAAAGCAGAAATTCAAGTAATGTAAAGTACTGTTAGAGACCAGGATCAGAGAAGCAGATTCAATTAACTGGTATTTTTGGCATTTTTGTATCAAATACCAGTTTCATTTTTATTTTAATAAAATTGTTGTTTCATTTTATTCATGTTTTGGCATTTCTGTTGATATGGATAATTTGTCTCAAATTGTTAAGTATCTCTGTTCTTATGAATTAAACTCTGATTTCTGAGTAATCATTACTCAGAAATTTGTCTTATAACACTGATTTATTAAATAGTAATGTGTTGTGAATTTCTTCCACATGTTATTTTTCAATAATTAGTTTGACTGATATGATAATTGATATCATTTTTGTGAATTTCTTCCGGAGTGTTGTTGATTTATTATTTTAGTCAAATGGTCTCAATAGAATGTGTTTTGGTACTCACAAATGTGAACTAATTGAATTTCTTCGTTAGTTTGACATTAATTAAAAGCCAGACATATTTTAATTCTCATCACTTAATTATCTTGCTCTTAGTTGGGTTAGATTTTCATCTACCTGATTGAGATAGGATTTAGATTAGTTTCTTTTGCTTGCATTATAGAATAAGTTTGCAATTAGATTAAATTTACATTCTTTTAAGTCCTCTTCTCGAAGAGGCAAAATCTTAGTTGTGGTTTGGCTGAACCCAAATCAGCTTAAGGGTCATTCTCTTGCCTGATCAGCAAGAAGAAGTGATCTGATATCCCTGTTTATTGGTAGTTAAAGATACATTTTAAACCAATAGCGATAGGGAAAAGGTAACTGGACCTAGTTAAACCAGTTGGAGCCACCACACCAAACGGAAAAGGAGCTGCTTTAAGGTCCGGACCGGGTGGTTATCCCCCAATGTTGCTGCGATTTTGGAGGCTTCAACACATCCATGCAAAATGAGTCACAACCCAACATGGTAACTCCTGAAAATCCTCCTCCACCTTTGGCTCTTGCAAAGTAGGTGCGCTGAAAATCTGAACATGGTAGAGAAAGTAGCCTACGTCACACTGTCCTCCTCTCCACTTATGATAAGTGTAGAGTATTTTCTGATCTTGGGCTGCAATAGTATTGCCCTTAAGTGGCAAGATGAAGACTAGATCTTCAAAGATCTCCTCTCCAACATTGTGAATCAAGCTGGCCCCAACCATCTCATATATGATGAATAGGACATGATCATCAGATGGTATCCAAATGAGAAGATTGCTGAAGCTTTTATATAGTACTTAATGGTACCAACAGTTTCCCAAGTGGACATAGCGCAGTCTTCCCCACTGCAACTTCAGAAAATAGCATGGCAAGTTGTTCCTTGACAAATGGCTAGTTGTGTGAATCATCACATCTACTAGTGAATAGTAAATGGCTGAGTGTGTCAACTGAGCATACAAGAAATAATTAAGAACTTGCCCAAATTCATATAAAAGATGGCTGTCTCCATCATAATAGCTGGCCAAAAATTTTCAATGGAGCTCAATAATAAACTTGGCCTCTTGTGGAGAAATGCACTGTATGAAAATGGTAAGAAGATGCAAATACTGTGTTATGATAATCATTAAATGAAAAAACAATATTATTACCATGTGCTGAAAGTAAGGTGATGCACGGATCCATGAATAAGTCCTCCATAGTGGTTTGGCATACTCCCATGAAGAGGAATGAACCATGTTCTGCATGAGGATCACCCTTCTTATGCTTGGAAATCCAAGTTAAGAAGATTATATCACAGTAATAGATGTTTCCATCCACTACTTCATCATTCTCACCTCCTCCTTGTCCACCAAGTGCATCCAATGTGAAATTATCTTGGGGATACTCCATCAATAAAACCCATGTCCAAAGGGACAACACTGTTGGCCTATGTAAATAGGCTCCTGCCAACTCATCTCTCCATTCTTTGACATGCCCCTTGTCAAAGGCATCTCCCACAATGCTGCTACATGTAGGAAGTTCCTCCCAAGGTGGAAGTACCTCCTGATCATCCAAGGCTAAGGAGTAGCCCCTTTGCACCATGATAGTGCCATTTCCTACTCCTGCAACATCATGTAAAGTGTGAGAGCAAATCTGCCCATGCCCTCCCAAGAATAACCCAAGCAACAATGGATTTTGTTGCCTCCTCATACCTCCATCATACAAATCATGTGGTGGGAACATAGTGACTGATATGAAGAATGTCATATCAATATAATGTGTCCATACTCCTTGCTTCACAATGATGTAAGTATCATGCCATACTTCCTCCACGTACATAACCTTTGAAAGAAGATATGTGTCATGATGGCCAAACTCTTTTAGGAGTAGCCAACACAGCCAAGCCTCCTGCTGCCCAGTATCATAGATCTGCAAGTAGCTTTCCAGCTTCTTTCTCTCCATCCACATCCATTCATCCCCACATGGATGTCTCCTACCATGCTCCCCTTCAGTACTCCTCTAATGAGGACTACCATTCTCCCAAATCAGATTTTTCTTCTTGCATTTCATGGGAGTTTGAAATGCAGCTCCTTGGAGATCTCCTAGAGAATATCTCACACTAATGACCAGCTTGAATCCATAAGGATTCAAGTGTGCTGAAGGAAAAAAAATCCTCACTATTGCTACATGACAGCGCTGTTAATCTCTCCAATGATGCAATGGTTGTCTCATACTCCAACTCAAAGATGAACATGTGGTTTTGCATGAAATTGTTTTGGAAAAGGTTCATCTTATCCTCCAAGTTTTTAAACCCCAACCTTAGGTGTGGTATACAACTCAATAATGGCACATGAGGATGATGATTCATTCCTCCCTTGATCAATTCAAGGTTGCACAGCACAGTGCAATCCTGCTGCTCCAAATCAGCAGTGTGTGTTGTCCTTTGGTCATGCAAATGAAAATTTCCACAATCCTCTAAAAGATTTGATGCAATAATAGAAAGTGGAAGTTCGATCATACCTTGATGGAACTTGGGAACTCCTTGTATGGCTGCAAGAGTTCCTTCCTCTAATGTGTTGGCTCCCCCAACTGCTAATAATGATGAATGCTCCTCCAAGGTGGTGACAACACTGATACAAGTCTCCTCCAATGGTGGTGAGGGTTTTTACTCCTTTGTTTTCTCTTTGCCAAATTATTTAATCAACCTTTGAGTGAAATCAACAAAATTATTCACTCTTGCAGGTCTCAAATGGTTGAACCACCATATGTGTGCTTCACCTTCAAGGTGTAGTGCTGCTATCTCTACAACCTCTCTTTCTACCACTAGATGTAGTAAGAAGAATGCATCAAGTTTTCTTGCCCAGTCCCTTGCTGTGGATGACCCATAAAAAGTAGACAATAGAAAATTGTTGCCCTTGATTCCTCCTTTTCCATAAGTTCTCTTTTCTTCCTTCAAGTGTATGAATTGTGGGAAAGCTAGAGTCTCCTTGAAGGCTCTAGGTTGAGATTTGTACTCAACAAAGTAATCACTTAGAATTTTGTGATCCAAGTGTCCTCTATTCCATTGCTTCTTGTCTTCTTTAAAAGAGAGGGGAATATGGAAATGCTTTGGAGCTCTCTACAACACTGGTTCTCTTCTCTGATCATAGGAAGTGCATGGGCCTTCCTCCTCTTGAAACCTTCTAGAGGTCTCACTGTAACTTTCCTCTTTGTAATGTTCCAAATCAGGAACTGCTCATGAATCCGACAAATGAGAATCCTTTTTCGAAAACATTACCAATCAACAACTAGATCTATTCCAGAGATTGAATGTAGGGGAATTTACTGGATATGTCACCTCTGAAAAGAGGGTGAGATCGAGAGGCTAGATGGCCCTATGCAAGCTCTTTTTATAGAACTTTGTCGAAGGGTAATATCCCCTAAAGGGATTTCTCAGCAATACATGCCTGAAAAATGAATTTTTTAGGAATGTATGTTATAGTAGCTTATACCAGCCCTTTTATTCCTTATATCAGAGTATCTAAGACTTAAATCCAAGAGGAGTCCTCAAACAATTCACTCTAGGTGGGTTAAATCGATTTCCCACACCTAGTTGCCTTGAAAACTGTTGAAATAAGGGACTGCAACAATCTGGAAATTGTATAACGGTCCTAAATTGAAGAAAAAGATTTGAAAAAATTTAAGAGACATAAATACATATCTAGAAGTACAACAACAAGAAATATGTTCGATCCCTTCATCCAATAGTGGGAGAAAATAAGGATTTATGCACTAAAATGGATGCATTAGGAAATTTGCGTAAGAATAAGGGAAATGGATATGGGATATGTTAAATACTGTTATATGGAGCCTTCATACAAAATTTCAGCAAAAAAAAATTCCTTTTTCTATGTTAAACAGTTCCTCCTCACCGACTAGTCAAAAAAAACCCTGATTCCCCATGACCTGAAGTATGCAGATTGGATTGAAGCTTTAGAAACGTGATTATCTAAAGGGTTTAGTGATTTTATGCAGGGATATAAGTATAGAAAGCTTATAATATGATTAAATGGTTTGAAATGAGAAAATACAGATCTATACATGAAGAAATGCTTCAGAAACCTAGCATTATAGCATAAGAAACTGTAGGATGAACCAGAAAATTAAATCTAAAGGAATATGCAGTAGAATTAAATTATATTATAGATATATAACATATCATAGTACAAAAAATCATATCGTAATAAGATCTATATGCAAAAATAGCTTTTAAGTACATTCCCGTTGGGGATCTGAGCTGAAAATGAATAACGCTGAATAGATCTGAGATCTACACCATGGATCTGCAGTATAATTGAAAAATTTATGAAGAACATGTTACACTTCAGATCAGATCTGAAATAAACATAGATTGGTTGGCCAATCTATGGATCACCACAGTGAAGGAAAAGGATCCCTTTCACTAGAGATCCCTCCTCCAATCTGAAGCAAAACCCCCACTGCAACTTCTCCCAAAAAAAGGACACAGTTTCCTAAAGGAACTGCACAGATGATGGTAATATACAATTTGGCTTGATGCCGAGATAAGGATCTAGAGCTCTAATTAGCTATTACACTCCTTCCAGTAAATTAGATGACTTCTCCACTAAAAAGATGCAATAGAATTCTTCAGATCTAAGTAGATTTGATTCCACTAGCTACAAATATCTGAACAGTAAAACCCCTAAACAAAAATCACATTGTCAAGAGAGATGGAGCTTGGCCAAAATGCTGGATAGTGGACCACTACAGCACAATCTCCTCCAAGAGCTGCTCAAGGAAGGAGGGAGGATTCCTAAACAGGAAATCTTCTCTTTCTCTTTCTAAACAAAGCAGAGAAATGGAGTTGCTTCAACAACTTCTGAAATGAAAATTCCTCAACAACCCCTCCTTGAGTCTTCTCCTTATTTATGTAAGATTAGGGTTTGCGAAACCCTAAACCACCTTCATTCATTTAGCCCTTTTCACATGGAGGACCTCCTCATGGGACTGCGCTGATCATCTAGGAGGTTCATTGTACCTGGCCTGCATTATGATTTGGCCCTGTTGACCCATTCAAATAGCTTGAACCTGTTTCACATACAAGTGGATTGTATTGAGCAAGACCTGATTTAATCTCTGTTCACATTGGGCATTGATTTATTCACATGTTTAGGAGTTTTTTATTTGTCCTCCTTTACATTTTATTCATAAAACATAAAAATAAAATGACATTGAATATTCCTACTAGCTTGGGCTAGTTAGGAATATTATAGTCCTCCCCCTTCAAAATGTTGCTTGTCCTCAAGCAAATGCAGGGTAAAACCAAGCTTCTCCTTCCCTCTTCTTGTGGCCTCATAAATGGACCCCACCATGGCTGAAAATGATAAGCAATGAATCTGTCCTCCAATGATTTCCTCCAAGTGTAAGATAGCAAGTGTATATCATGAGAAAATGGAAGGTGAAAGTTGTGATATTCTTGTTTCTAAATGGCCTTATTAAGGTAGGAGTGATGAATAGCATGGGAAAAATTTCTCCCAATGAGTGTCTCCCACACCCATGCTATCATCCACAAGAATCTAGTTACCTTGAAGTAAGGCAACTTCTGGACATCCTCTTCCACCTCAAGCTCCAACAAAGAAGGTGGGTTGAAAATCTACAAGTGGTAAGCATCATAGCCTACCCCACGCTGTTGAACTCTCCACTTATGGCAAGTGTAGAGTGAAGGCTGATCTTGGGCTCCAACAAGGTGGCCCTCAAGTGGCAATATGAGGTTTAGATTTCCAAGGATCTTCTCTCCTACATTGTGAATCAACCTGGACCAATGCTCCTCATATGTGATGGACAGGAGGCCATGATCATCATATGGCACCCTATCAATCACATGGCTCACCTCAAGAAAGAACAAATGCTGAACTATGGTGGTCACATCATCTCCCATGCTCCCATTAGAGCATGTCCTGCAAAAAATATGGGGATCTTCTCCCCCAAAGGACACATTCAACCCATGTGCCTCTCTCCCAATCATGCTCCTGACAATAATGTGATCAATAAAAACATAAGGAGAAAAAATGAAAGTCATCCTGGCTGCCATATGTAGTAAGTGAGTGGGGCAATGATCCCTCATATACAACCAACACAATTTGAGCATAAACTGTAATAGAGAATGAAAAAAGATGTAGTTTCTCAACCAACGGTTTGCTGCTACATTATCCTCATGTATTTGGAGAAAATGAGTGATGTATGATGCATGGTGACCATTTCCTCCAAAATACAAATCTCCCCCAAGTCCACCAAGGGAGTGGTTATCAACATTGCTCATGGCCTCAAGTAGACCATGCAGCCTCAAAGTGAGAATGCTCCTCCTTGGAGAAACATCATGCACATATATGGTTAAGGAATCAATATGTAAATCAGCAAGTAAACAAACAATGTCCTTACCATAGTTCTTTCTCATGCAAAAGGAGAAGCTCATAGATGAGTCCTATTCCATCCTCAAAGAGAAGAGAGGAGACTGCATTAACTCTTCTCAAGAGTCATGTGCATGCATAGCTCCCATGCCAAATGTAGGTGTGGAAAGGCTTCTATCCTTCCCATGCTTCTCCTGCCACACCACAGAAACTAAAATGTGGGTGGGCATGGATGATGTTGAGAGACTGTTTCTCTCCTCTTTCAGCCTACCCAAGACTCTCAGTGCTGCATCAAGACCCTCCAAGGTCTCCACTCCTCTGAAATCGATGGGTAATGCCTCAACATGTGAAGCATTCACCTTCTCTTTCTGATCAAGTGGCCTCCTTGGTGCAATGTCTCCAGTAAATGAGACATCACAAAGTGGTGACCGAACACATGAATGGAGAAAAACCTCCATGCTTCCACTTCACAGTCCAATCACCCTCTTAGGTGCATCAACCTTCTGCAACGGATATAAATGAGATTGGCTCTCCTTCCTATCTCCTCCTTGTGTCTCCAAGGTTTCACACCCTCTCAACAATGGCATAGGTGGATCATGAGATGTGCCTTGATCTCCATAAATGAGATCCTGGGGATTTCCTTGCCATGCCACAAGAATCCCTCTAGTTGGAGAAATAGCTCCCTTATCCTCTGCTTGAGGTGCTAGATCAGATCTAGATCCAACAGCACTGTTACCCTTTATCTCTACAACAAAATTAGGCAACCTCCCAATGGAATGACTCACCTTGGCCTTGCAATGCTCTGAAAAACAGAACTGGTTTCTAAGTTTCAGGGCTTGAGACTCATCTTCCTTCAAGAAACCACTAAGATTTTCCCTCTTAGTCACTTCTTCTTCTTGTTCTATGTGTCTCATGGTAGATATGAGCTCATGACTATGTTGTATATCACAGTGCGTGGCTGCATGCTCACACCCACTGTGTGAAGATCTAGAGTTTGATTGAGATTCAAACCCTTTTCGAGATTCTTCGGACATATCCCTTCTTCCTTGCTCAAGATATTAATGAATGCTCTGAATAGATTTAGGAAGAATATTTGTGAGCCTATCTTCCTTCTTCCTCCTACTTCTTCTTCTATCTTCTTGATTAAAATAGGAAGTGCATGGTACTTCCTCTTCTACTTGCTCATCCTCCTTGGGGAGTTTCTTCATGGATCTGAAAAATGATGACACAAAGCTCATATTCTCCAGATTTTTTTCTCTATTCTTCCCTTCTCACTAGCTCTAAAAATATGATCTCACAGGCTGAGCCAGAGATCATTCTCTGATACCACTGTAATGTTCCAAATTGGGAACTGCTCATGAATCCTGCAAATGAGAATCCTTTTTCGGAAACATTACCAATCAACAACTGGATCTATTCCAGAGATTGAATGTAGGGGAGTTTACCAGATATTTCACCTCTAAAAATATGGTGAGATCTAGAGGCTAGCTGGCCCAGTACAGACTCTGTCCATAGAACTTTGTCTAAGGGTAATATCCCCTAAAGGGATTTCTCAGCAATACATGCCTAAAAAATGCATTTTTCAAGAATAAATGCTACATCAGCTCATACCATCTATTTTATTCCTTATATCATAGTATATAAGACCTAAATCCTAGAGGATTCTTCAAACAAATAACTCTAGGTGGGTTAAATAGATCTCCCACACCTAGTTTCCTTGAAAACTACTGAAATAAGGGACTGCAACAATATGGAAATTGTATAATGGTCCTAAATTGAAGAATAAGCTTTGAAAAAAATTTAAAAGACATAAATACACATCTGTAACTACATCAGCAAGAAATATGTTCAATCCCTTCATCCAATAGTGGGAAAAAATGAGGATTTATGCACTAAAATAGATGTATTACGAAATATGCGTAAGAATAAGAGAAACGGATCTGGGATATGTTAACTAGGTTTATATGGAACCTCCATGAAAAAATTCAGCAAAAAAAAATGCGTTTTACTATGTTAAACAGTTCCTCCTCCGAGACTAGTCAAGAAAAACCCTGATTCCCCATGACCTAAAGTATGCGGATTGGGTTGAAGCTTCAGCAGCATGATTTTATGAAGGGTTTAGTGATTTTCTGCAGGGATATAAGTACAAAAATCTTATAATATGATTCAATGGTTTTACATGAGAAAATACAGATCTATACATGAAGAAATGCCTCAGAAACCCAACATTATAGCATAAGAAACTGTAGGATGAACCATAAAATGAAATATATAGGAATATGTAGTAGTATTACATTATATTACAGATATATAACATATCATAGTACAAAAAATCAGATCGGAATGAGATCTATATGAAAAAATAGCTTTTAAGTACATTTCCCTTGGGGATCTCAGCTGAAAGTGAAGAACGCTGAATAGATCTGAGATCTACACCATGGATCTACGATATAATTCAAAAATTTCTGAATAAAATGTTACACGTCAGATCATATCTGAAATAAACATAGATTGGTTGGCCAATATATGGATCACCACAGTGAAGGGAAAGGATCCCTTTCACCGGAGATCTCTCCTCCAATCTGAAGAAAAACCCCCACTGCAACTTCTCCTCCAAAAAGGATGTAGTTTCCTCAAGGAAATGTAAATATGATGGTAATATACACTTTTTCCTAATGCCAATATAAGGATTTGGAGCTCTAATCAGCTATTACACTCCTTCCAGTGAATTAGATGACTTCTCCACTGAAAATATTCAATAGAATTCTTCAGATCTAAGTAGATCTGATTCCACTTGCTACAAATATCTGAATAGTAAACCCCTAAACAGGAATCATGGTGTCAAGAGAGATGGAGCTTGGCCAAAATTTCGGATAGTGGACCACTGCAGCACAATATCCTCCAAGAGTTGCTCAAGGAAGGAGGGAGGATTCTTAAACATGAAATCCTCTCTTTCTCTTGCTAAACAACGCAGAGAAATGGAGTTGCTTCAACAAATTCTGAAATGAAAAATTCTCAACAACCCTGCCTTGATTCTTCTCCCTTTTTATGTAAGATTATGGGTTGCAAAACCATAAACCACCTTCATTCATTTAGCCCTTTTCACATGGAGGACCTCCTCATGGGACTGCGTTGATCATCTAGGAGGTTCATTGTACCTGTTCTGAATTACGATTTGGCCTTGTTGACCCATTTAAATAGCTTGAACCTCTTTCACATACAAGTGGATTTTATTGAGAAATCCCTTATTTAATCTCTCTTCACATTGGGCATTGACTTATTCACATGTTTAGGTGTTTTTTATTTGTCCTCCTTTCCATTTTATTCATAAAACATACAAATAAAATGACATTGAATATTACTACTAGCTTGGGCTCGTTAGGAATATTACAGTTTTACCCTTTTATTTTGTGCCTTTAATGTAATCATTATTCTTCTTCTGTCTCTTCTCTCCTTGAAAATACATATTGGCTTGAAGCTCACAGGCTGAGCCAAAGATCATGCTCTGATACCACTGCAATATCCCAAATGGGAACTGTCAGCAAGGCATAACTGGAAAACGCATTTTCCAGGAATGGATGCTACAGAAATGGAAACCAACACTTGGATCCCTTAGATCTGAAAATATAAGACCGAAATCCCAGAGGGGATCAAGAACAAATCTTTCTAGGTGGGTTAAATAGATCTCCCCACACCTAGTATGGTTAGAAAATGCCCAAAAAGGTATTGCAGCAAGACTGCTCAGAAAATAATAAAGTTTCAATAGACCAAGAGCAGGAGGCCAATAAAATATCCTTCAATAGTACTTATAGTATAAAAATAGATGTATAATGAAGCCCATGAGATGTATAGCTGAAAATACAAGACATATGCAAAAGAAATGCCCTCAAAAGAGGTGTTGCCAACGCATGAATGACTGAAACTGCCTTGACAACATTATTTTATTTGGCTGTAAACTACTGATGATTACATATCATATCTAGAGTAGATCTGTGTATAAAAAGTTATATCCATATCATATTTGTACACTTGAAAGTCTCCTCTTTCAGATCCCCTTGGGGTTTTCAGCAAAAAATGAAGTACATGGAGTAGATATCAGATCTACTGCAGCAAATCTGCAGAATGAT
Source organism: Pinus albicaulis (assembly GCA_034641835.2). Classification (NCBI taxonomy): domain Eukaryota; kingdom Viridiplantae; phylum Streptophyta; class Pinopsida; order Pinales; family Pinaceae; genus Pinus; species Pinus albicaulis. The sequence goes on from JAXQQM020086896.1 coordinate 21,702, forward strand.
TTATAAATTATGAAGTAAATACATCAATGAATAGATCATATCTGAAACATACATTGATTAGGTGGCTAATCCATGGATCACCATAGTGTAAGGAAGCTCCTTTACACCATAAATCTCTCCTCCAAATAGTTTCCAAAACACCCTGTAACTTCTCACTTGAAAATAACGCAGTCCAGGGAAATAAACTGTGATGTAGGCTTGATGTAGATTTTTTCTTGATTCCAAGATGTAGATCTGAAGCTCCAATAAGCTAATAGACTCTTTCCAATGGAATAGAAGACTTTCCCATTGAAAATAGGCACTAGTATGGCCTAGATCTGAATAGATCTAGCCTCCACTTGCTGCAGCTTGCAAATACAATCACACCCTAAACAGGACATGAATTTTAGTTGAAAGGAGAAGCTTGTTCTTAAACCAGATAGTGGATTATTTAGTACAAACTCTTCCAAGAGATAATCAATGGAAAGAGGTGGAACTTCTAAATAGGAAATTCCAATGCTAAAAAGAATTTGCAATCTAGGCTAAACAACCAAGAAAGCTATATATCTAAACATACAATATATAAAAATATCATATCATGAACAACCTCCTCATGTTGCCCTCCTCTTCCTTTTATAAGATCAAGAGCTTGTAAACCCTAAACCGCCTTCAATGATTTAGCTCCATTTACATGTGTGGCCTCCAACTTGAACTGCGTTGTCCTTCTAGGAGATGCATTTAATCTAGACAACATTGTTGATTTGGTCCTGGTTGACTTGGTCAATTGATTCAGTCTCGTTCACACTCAAGTGTGCTTATAAAAATGGCCCTAATTTAGCCTTGTTCACATTGGGCATTGATTTATTCTTTTATTAGGAGCTTTATGAACCTCCTTTACACATTTATTCTTTAAAAAAAGAAAGAAAGAAAATGAATATTCCTATTATCTTAGGACTAATTAGGAATATTACAAGTTCAAAGATGCTTTTATTGATCATGTTTGTGATGTTGATGATCAAGACATAGAGGTCAATCAGATGAATGTTTTGCAGATGAAAGATAATATTATTCCTAGAGGTATTATACATTTAGAAGATCTATTATATTAGTATGACGTGGCAAGAAAACCAACTTTGACTCCTATAGAAAAGGGTGTGAAAGACATGAACATTGGAACAGTAGATAAGCCCAATATGGTTAAGTTGTTTAAGACATTATCTCCTGAGGAAAAAGATAAGTACATCAAATTATTGTCTGAATTTTTTGATATTTTTGCATGATATTATGCATATTTGAAGGTCTATGACAAGAATATTATTCAACACACTATTCCCATCAAGCCAGATAGAAAACCCTTCAGATAGAAGTTGAGAAGGATAAATCCCAAATTGTTGCCATCTATCAAAAAATAGGTAAACCGATTGTACAAATCAAGTATCATTGTTCCAATTATTTTTTCTGATTGGATTTAAAATTTGGTTTCAGTAAGGAAAAAGACTAGATAGATAAGGTTATGCATTGATTTCTAGAATTTGAATAAAGTATCCTTAAATGATAATTACCCCCTTCCTAAGATGGACAATGTTTTGCAAAGCGTAGTTGGAGCATCACGAATGTCATTGCTCGATGGTTGTTTAGGTTATAATCAGATTTTGGTACATGAAGAAGACTAAGGAAAATTTTCTTTCACAACATCTTGGGGGACCTTTCAGTATGTCAAAAATCCCATTTGGACTCAAGAATGCAAGGGCTAATTTTCAGCAGGTGATGGATATAACCTTTGCTAATGAGAAATATGTTTTCTTAGTGGTGTATCTAGATTATTTGACAATGTTTTCTGGTTTTGATGATCAACATTTGTATCATTTGAGAATTGTTTTTTAGAAATGCAGGGAGTTCGGAATTTCTCTGAATCTGAAGAAGATTCCTTTTGTTATGGAGGAAGGAAAACTTCTTGGTCACATAATTTCCAAAGATGGAATTCACATTGATCCTTCTAGATTAGAAGCCATTCAGAAGATAGATTTTCCGCGTGATAAAAAGAAGATACAAGATTTCAATGGTAATATGAACTTCTTACACAGATTTGTTCCTAATTTGCTGAGAATTTGCATGAAATGAATAATATGTTGAAGAAGGAAAGCAGTGTAAAATGGACCACTGATGCTTGAAGTCTTTAAACTTGGTAAAGATTGCTTTTACCACAGCCCCTATTTTTGTTAGTCCAGATTATACTAGTGATCTCATAATATTTTCATTTGCAATCGAGAAAACCTTAGCTGCGGTTTTAATGCAAAAGAAGGATCAGGTTGAAAAAACTATTTCCTTCTTCAGTCGAGCCACTAGAGATGCTTCTCTTCGCTATAACACTATTGAGAAACAAGATTTAGCCTTAATCAAATCTTTGAAATATATCTGGATCTATATTATACATTCACATACTATAGACTATGTTCCAAATGCAACGGTAAAAGAGGTTCTCACGTAGACTGATCCTGAAGGTTGGAGAGGTAAATGGATATCAATGACGCTAGAGTATGATCTCAAGATTAGGCCCACTAAATAGATCAAAGGATAGGGATTAGCCAAGATAATGGTTGAATCCAATTTACATGATCTAGAGATAAACGTGACTACAACAATGTCAGATGATGAAGACACCCAGTCCATGATATGTGTCCCATTCTAAATAAATTTTTCATCATTCCATTATTTCATGACATAAAATTGTTCCATGGGTGGTTATCCTTGTCAAATAAGATTCATTCTACCTCAGAAGATCATATTGGTTGACTCACTCTTATGTCTCCTTGAGCATAACAACAAATATGGAAATGCTCGGTTCACTTGGAAGTCTTTAAAGTGAAAATCTCATTCAAAAGTCAGGTCAAAAAAATAGTCATAGTAGGTCATTAGGGTTTTTAATTTCTCAAGGTCACTCCTTCATTCATATGAGGTCATCACATATATGAGAGGGACTAAATAAGATCATCATGATGTATTTATTATACTTACAAAGTTATATTTTTTCATTTTAATGATTTTTATATCAAAATGTCATTTTGATATAAAATTCAATATGTAATTTATTTTTATTTGTCCAAATGTAATTTCATGTTTTCATATGTAATAAATATAATCCTGAGCTTTAAAAATGCAATCATGTCTGGTCTAAGTGATCAAATAAAGCCACTCCATTTTTTATTAAGCCTGCAATGTCAAAATTAACAAAGAAAAAAGAGTATGAGTGTCAAAGAGGAAAGGTGAACATTAGAAAAGTGGTTAATTTAAAGTAAATTTCAAATCCCCTAAAGCTATAAAGCCTATCAAAGCACCTCAAAACAGGTCATTGTTTCCATTTAGCCATCAAGAGTTTTCAGCAATGGAGAAAATATGATTTTTCTGAGCAGTTTGGGTCAAAATTTCAAGGTGCTGCATTTTTGTTCGAGCACTGTGCTAATGCCCAGTGGTGTTGTGCTAATTCCCAGCAGCTTTGTGCTAATTCCTGAAAATCATAGAGAAAATTACACTAGTTCTGCACTTTTGAGGAGTGGCACTGTGATTTTGTTTGGGCTCTTCTTTTTTTCCCATTTCAGCCTCCAAGCTTCGAAAATCAGCCAAATTACCTCAAATATTTAGCATAGATTCTCAACACCCCTTGACAAGTAAGTAATAAATAATTTCCACCTCCTTGTAGTCTTCAAGAGGAATTTCATGTTTTTTTTTGTTTCTATGTGGATTTGGAAGTTGGTTTAGCTACAAAACCTAGATTCACTCTTTGTTCTCAAACTTGGCACCCATAAACCTCACATTCTCTTCCTTCATCACTGTGAACCCTATTCCTTCCCTACAACACCATATCCATTTCCCTAAATCCCTTTTCCCCTAAACCCTAAGTCCTAGGCACCTCAATTTCCTAGGCATCCCTATCAACCCTGTAAAAAAATTCTAATTCCCAATCCCTTAAACATTTTTATCCCCTATCACCTCTCTGAGTTCAATAACCCCTGCCCCCATATCCCTAATTTTTTGAAGAACTATCCCTATTCCCTAGACCTATTTTCACTCCCCATCCCCATCTACCTCATCCCTAGGGTTTCAAAGCCTTCAAGCTCAAGATTTCTAAAGAGGAGGAAAGAGGTATCAGTGAGGAACAAACACCAAAGAAAAATGACCATAAAGGAGGGAAAATCAACAGATATGAATCAACAACTAGAAAGGAACTCATGGCTTCTCCTCTCGATATGTCTTGTTTTAAAAATGTTGGTTTTTTTGAGTTTTGTGAGAAGGTGTAGCAGATTTAGTATCACCTTATGTTGACAAGGTTGTTCATCACAAATCTTCATGATAGGTAGGTCACTCTTGTTGGGGCCACTTTTACAATGTACAGTAATTCCATTTCAGCTACTACAGGGATCCCTAATGTGGGAGAGAAATGGTTTAAGAAAGTAAACCTTGATCTGAGATATTATGAAAGATATCTCAAACCTAGATATAAGAATGACAAGAAATCCATTTTCCCTTTCTCTCATCTCCTTGACCGGTATGTCCCCATGATGAAAATAATCATGAAGTACTTCACTTGTGAGGGGATGTTTTCTCGACTCTATTCATGCCATATCCGACTCCTCATGCACACCACTAGAGTTATAATGTTGCATATACCTTACTATCTCTCCCAAAGCATTGACAAGATGGCATACATTCTACCAAGGAGGCATTATAACCATCAAATGAAAATTATTTTTCACCTTTCTGTCATTAAGATGGTAGTCATGCATCAGCTTAAGCAGAAGAAAATTTCATCGGACAGATTCATTTAAAATGAAATTTTCACTACCCCACCTAGTCATCATGAGAAGATTATACTTCATCATCTCTTCCTCCCATATCCACTTCTCCATCTCAGCCTGCTACTGATACATCATCACCTAGTCATATGCATTCTACTCATGTTGATATTACTTCTTCACCTTTCTATAATCCTTCACCATCATCACATTATGGTACTAAGGCATCAAACAATGAAAAGGATATTAAGGAAACTTTGGCTAATGTGATTGATGTTGAGCCATTTCCCAATACCTATCAGAGAGGCCATAGGCATGTGTTTGCTTCACTTGGAGTGAAAGGGGCCATGCCTTCTTCATCAGTAAAACAGGTGGAAAAGGGAAAGGAAAAGGCTAAAGAGCCAATCATTGAGGAGTAGGAGGATAAACATGAAATAGAGAAGGATTTTTAGTTGATTGAACTTGATGAGGAGAATGAGGATAGAGTCACCAGTGTAGTAATTAGAAGCAAAGAGGAAAATATTAGTGAACTTGAAGCTAATCTTGATAGAGAACAATATGTGATTGATTTTCCTGAGCAAGAAAATCAACAGCTAAAAACCAAGCAAATCATTGATGACGTCAGGACCATCAAAACAAAGAAAGAGGGAGGAAGGGCTAAAGGCTTGTTGGAGGAGACTTTGGATAGATTTGGTAAGATTGAGGATAAGGAGGATCATCCACTTAGACATAGACCAAAGAGAATAGTGCTAAAGAGAGCTCTAGCCCATGAGAGACAGAGAGAAGTTGAGTTTACAGAGAAGCTCACTCCAAGTGAGCTGCTTGCCCTTTAGATTAGCATAAATAGAGAGTCATGGCTTGATAGAGAAAATTTACATATGGAGAGTTTTCTAGAGAAGGCCAAAAGGGACAATGATATTTAGACCAAAATGGAAAAGCACTATGCCATGAGAAATAAAATTGAAAGGGACAAGCTTAAACGAGCCCATGCAAAAATTCAAGCTTTGACTGAGAAAAAGGAGGAGGAGAGGTTAAAAATACTTTCTAAGGTGCCTCTTCATGCCTCAAGCCCTTGGTCAGCAAGTGACCTCACAATTTTGGCAATTTTTGGCACATTGGGCAGTTTAGTGCAATTTTTGTTTTTTAGGCAATTTGGGCACACAAAAAATCTTCCAAAAACGCAGCGCCCTTGGCACTGCGCTTTTTCTTGGAGCCTGTAGTGGACAAAGGGTCACCACCATCATGTTCAAAATGATGAGGACATCAACCCCAACAAGCTTCAGAAAATTTGGAGGAGAACTGGTCCCTCAAAATTGCAAAAAACCACCATATTTTCATGTTTCTGCCTCCTTTTTTACCTTTGCACTGTGCTTTTACCAGTCTTGGGAGATTCATTTTTTGATAGGACAAATGAGAACCATTTTGAAAACTGGAGGCATATTTGGAAACTAGACTCAGAGAGATTTCCAATGAGATATCATAGATTTTATTGGGACACAGATAAGGCTTCCAAAAGTTGCAAGAGAGGTTATTTTTTATGTCATTGCACTACACTTTTGCCAGGAAAATGTCATTTTCATCATCTTCAGAAAATTTTGACTCTTTGACTTTTTATCTTGGGAAATGAAAAATTATTTATGTAAAAGGTCAATATAAATGTAAATTTCATTTTTTTATTTTTATCTATGGTAGATACATTAGATAATTCCTCTAGAGGTCAAATGAATCAGTTTCCTCTATTTTAGAGGCAAATTGTTGGGTCTTCCTTGTCTTCAGTTTCTTGTTTGGGAGTAGGTGAAATTGGTCCCTATCTGATGGATTCGAATCTGTGAGATTATCGGGATTGGCCTTGAGGTATATATGATGTATTTTATCATTCATTGTAATGGTTGGACTCACTTGAAGCTTTGGCATCTCTAGGACACAATTTTGTATCAGTTTGACATGGACATTAATGATAAATTTGCAGCTATTTCTTTGGGATGCATGTGGTATGAAATGTTTGACATAGTTTCTTCTTTGTGATCATTTTTATGAATGTATTGTAAGATCATAAACCATTTTCATGTCTATGATATGCTTAATTTCAAGTTGAAAGGTAGAATTCATGTTTTCATGCTCTGTTCTGGGGAATTTAGCATAATTTGTTTATTTTATTCCGTTTAGGGATAGTTAATCTCATATGCTCTTCCTAAATCCTCACCAGTCTATTTTACCTCACCATAATGATCCTTTAAATGTCAAACCTTCTACGTAACTTTCCCCTTAGAAAACCCCGCACATTTTGACCTAATTTCCTTGCCCTAGCTGTTTGACTCCTCATGATCCAGAAAAACCCTATACAAGTCAAAAATAAAAAATCTTAGCTACTATACCTAGCCTAAAATCTTCTTTCCTTAGTTATTTTTACTATTTTCTATATGGAGAGAGCCCTCTCCTCTCCTAGTAGGGCTAGCTACTTGGATAAGCATGGTTTGAGGTTACCTCAGAATTGCCTCTCTCAACCTGAGGTTCAATCTCAGTGATAACAGAGAGATTGAGCTCCCATGATGGTATAGCATGTGGTGATTGTGACAGATGTGTTGATGATCATGGAATGAGGGGATATTTCCATTGGATGTGTTAGACATGAACCTTGATGGTTTATGCGACAATATTGTGGGATGATACATTGCAATGAAAGTTGCGACGATATATTACGACGATATGATGCGACAATGATGGTAGCACTATCGGGGACGACAATATTATTTTAAGTGGGGGAGTATGTAAGACCCACGAGTTGAGGATGATGATCAAGGGTGTTGGAAGCATTTGGTGGACATGCAATGAATGACAGATGAAAAAGAGACCAAAAACTCAACCTTTACAAGGTCTGAAAATCCTCCCTTGACATTCTTCCCAACTTGCCATGTCTTGTTATGCAGCTTCGACCCTGGCCAATGTATTTCCCCTAAAAATGTTTCACTGAGACCAACTAATATAATTTCCAAGCATCGATACCAATTGCAGCCCTATCATTGTATTCCTGCTTCGATATTCAATCTTCAACAAAGCTCAACTCACCCTAAATCGAGCTCTGATACCATTTGTCAGGAAGTGGTAGTGGTGCTAGTGCTTCACCCATGTGAGCATGCCCAAGGAAACTCATTCGAGTGGGACTGGTTGCGTCACCTTGTGTGAGGGTGGTTGGGTCAAAAATGCTATGTGCTGATCATGGGTGTGCCTTGTGCACATTTGGTTGGGTCAAGTCATGCGGTTCGGGTAGTATCATTAGGGTAGGTCAGGTCATGCTGTCCAGCTCATGCATTCAAGCGGGTCTGGTCATGCTGTTCAGGTCACACGCTCAGGCAGGCCAGGTCATGGTTTCAGGCAGGTCGGGTCATGTCATTAATGTCGTGTGTTTAGGT
>JAXQQM020063897.1:0-23069 GCA_034641835.2 Pinus albicaulis
ATATATGATGTATGAAAATGATTCTTCAATAAAGCATCTCCCTATCATTTGAAGGTTTGTAATGGCTTCTTTAATGAACCTAGGGCTCACTCTGTCAAACATTAATTGATGTAATGGTAATACAACTCCATAACATAATCTGTGGAAATGTGGTGCATAATTATGTTCCCGTATCTCTTTCTGACTCAAATGAATAGGGGTAGGATCCTCGAGAGTCCATTTCCAACCCATAACTGGAAAACTAGTAGAAAAATAGATAGCATCAAAAACATATGTACTCATGAAAAATTGGGAGACAGGCTTGGAGGAAGAAGCTCTTGTCTGGCGATATTCGTTAATCGCTTTAGATAGATTTTCAGAAAGAATGGTTGCCCAATTCATGATGTGGGAATTAACACAGGAATCAATCAGGGGAAGCCAATTTATGGAGAACTTGGTATTATCAGAGAGACCGTATAATCTGCATAGCATCACAACTGCAAAATTGTAGGGATTTGCAAGTGAGACGATATGATACATACCTGATTTCTCATGTTTGAACTTGTTATCCAGTTTCCTCCAACCTTGAATTTCCTTGAAAGGGTCCTCATTGTTCTTTGCAAATTTCTCAACAAATCTATTATCATAGATGTCTTGTTGGTCGGGTAGCTTGTACATAACTTTCAAATCTTCAACTCTGAAAGAACCTAAGATCTCATTCTTAGCAGTTCTTAATTTTTTGTCCTTAATTGTTGAATTGATAAGCACCCACCTAATCATGTCGGTATATGGTAAAAGAGTGGCCCTTACTACTATCCTATTAAGGAAAGAGCATGCAATATCTTTAAACTATAAATTTGAGGGCCTTGCATCATCAACAGTTTCTTTGACCTCCACTACTTCAGGTTCTTCATCTTCGAGAATGGTATAGATAGCTTGCCACTTTGTAGCACCTCCATCGATAGTGCAGACCGTATCTGAGACTATCGACGACATTTCTGTGTATTCCAATTCTGCAACAATCTGTTTGCCGTGCTTCCGCATTACTTTGCGTATGGACATATCTTGAAGGAAAATCCCTATTAAAGACAAAGTAATGATCAAATGATGGAAGATATATTGAAATGACCAATTTTGAAAGAAAAGATCCAGAAAACATCTATATCGTTAATTAATCGTAATGAATCAATAATCGTTTGCATTGGGATGATAAAACATACTTAATAGTTCATGACATGATTTATTTTCACGTAAAACCTTTATTTAAACCTGTCAAATCCATTGCATTTTTCCCTTTGAACCTATCTTTATGAAGCGCATTATTTTTTGTTTATGCAATTTCGTGATATCGCGAAATCGCAAAATCGCAATATCGGAATATCGCAAAATCAGAATGTCGCAATATCGGAACTTTGGTAAAGTGTGCTTTAAAGTTTCAAACATATATTCGCGATGTGAAATTTATGTTGTCGCTTGAAAAACTCTGATCGTTGATCGCTAAATCGGGATTTCACTGTTTTGTTACTTATCTTTTTATGAGGAAAGATTATGCGGGATGCGATTTGTGATAGGGTAATCACAAGGATGTTTTATTAATTTCTTTTTTGTTTTTTATGTTTTTATTTAATAAAAGAAATAATGTTTTTTGGAGTTTGGTTTTTTATCTAAAATTAAAAATACATTTTAAAGAAGGGTCCATATTTCTATTTATCAAAGGTCTATATTATTTTGAAAAATAAAAATGGGGGGAGTTGTTGCATAACACAACAATTGGCGATTCACTTGGGAAAACCAATTATCTCTGATTGGCTTCTTTTGATATTTCTAAACTTTCCAAAACAAGAAAAGATATAAGAATAAAAATAGTATGATTCGTGAATTAAACAGTTTTTTTTAGAATATAATCTATTTTCCTATTTCATTTCTTCTTAGTTAACCCCTTCAGTGATAATACATAGGTATTTATATCAGTTAGTACTCAGATTTAAAAATATAAAGTAGGTATTCTCTAAAATTGGTTTCATATATTTTTACTCATTTATCATAGACAGAGCCACTGTTGCCAGCAGGCGTTTATAACATTGACAGGGTTATCTTTTAACCAATAATGATTCATGGTCCCATCTGAATTTGATTTCTTATTTCAAAATATAATTTGACATGTAATTGAAATTCTTTTTCTTGAAATATTTTCAAAATCATTGTCCAGGTTTGGTGGCCTGATAGTGACAATGTCATTCACTAATAGTAATTTAGACTGGCCCTTGTTTATTGATTTTTTATAATCATTTAACTATTACCCTGTTGTGGTATGTAGTATTGGTAATATCGGTCTATATTATTTCTCTATGATCATGATAAACAAGCTCGTGATGAGACTTATTTTCTTTTGAATTTGTACATCGTATATATTTCTTTTTCTTTTTTGAATTATATTTTGAAGAAGATATTTTATCATATGGGATGTATCATTAGCTCGTTTAAGAGTTATGGATGATAATTATAGAGTTGGTAGATACATTTTCATAGAGAATCCTTGCTAAGTTAAATGTTTCCTTTTTTTACTGATACATAACAACTATATTTTATGATATCTAGAGTCTTTTCGGAAAGTAAATGCCTTTAGTAAATTTCAAATTATTTCAAAAAAATAAAGTTGATTCAATTCTCATAGTTATAATCATCTTTTTACTTTACTTATTTATAGAAGCAAAAGATCAAAATAATTTATCAGAAATTCTGAAAAATTAAATCAACCAAAAGTGATGCTATTTTCAAATTTTATTTTCCTAAAGAAAAATAAAATTTAAAGCTTGATTTCTAAGAAAAATATTAAGAATTTGACCATTCACAGGCAAGGAATCTTTCTTACCTGATAAGTCTTGCAACAAAAATGTGGATAAGCCTATTTTCTCAATGATTTGAAATGGACCAAGCCATAATCTTTGGAATTTGGTATGCTTACATTTTTTCTCATGTGCCTTATCCCATTTCAAAACAAGGTATCCTATTTCAAAAGCTTTTGAGCTGGTGGATGCTGTGTCAAACGAGGCTTTCACTATTTGTTGATGATGAGCATGTATAGCTTTGGATTTTTCTCTCTGTTCTTCCATTTTAAGAATTTGATCTTGTCTAAGTTGAAGGCAAGATGAAGGATTTTCATCAATAAATTGTACTGAAGTAAATGATGGTATTGTTATATTTGTGGGTAGAACTGCCTCTTTCCCATAAACTAACACAAATGGAGAAGTACCTATTAAGGCTTTTTGGGTGATTCTATCTGCCCAAAGAGCAAATAAAAGTGCTTTGTGCCAATTTTTATGATTTTGTTCTATAGTTCGTTTGATGATTCTGATAAGGTTTTTATTTGTAGATTTAGCTAATCCATTACTCTGTGGATAATAGTTAGCTGAGTATTTTAATTTAAAACCTCTTTTCAAAGCGAATTCTATCATAACATTTCCAGAAAAGTATGATGCATTGTCGAATATCAAAGCTAATGGGAGGCCAAACCTGGTGATTATGAACTGATCAATAAAATCTGTAATACTTTTTGTATTAACCACCTTTAATGGGATAGCTTCTACTCATTTTGTGAAATAATATGTTGTAGTTAGAATATACTTATGTTGTTTAGAAGAGTTTGGAGTTATTTCACCTATGATATCTAACCCCCATTGTTCAAATGCTTGTTGGATATTTACTGGTTGTAGTGGAAATGCTAATTTCCTTTCTCTCCCTGCTGCAGTTTGACACACTTTGCATTTTCTCGCTAAATAGAGTTGACCAATAGTAACCAACATGCAGTATTTTATGAGCTGTGGTGTTTCCTCCGAAATGACCTCCAGCTGGTCCATCATGTAATTCCTGCATTACTTTTTCAGCTTCAGTTTTCTCTAAACATCTCAATAATAAAGAATCATAATTCTTCCTAAATAACACATCATCTATGAGTTGATACTGATTTCTTTAAGCCTCAAAGCACGCTTTGCTGTATAATTGAGATACAATGGAGCATATCCATTTTTCAAGAAAAAATTCAGATCATCATATTGTGACTAAGAATCGTTAAGAATCGTTTAGGCTTACCTCAGACAGTTGTATTTCATTTTATTGTTCTTCTTCTGTTGGTAAATGAGAGGATCCAGTTGACATTCTGCAAAGACCTTGACCTTTAACAATTTTAGTAGGATGTATCTCTACATCATATTCTTGAACTGCGGTAACCCAATTTGCTCTCTTCTCTCCTACTTCTCATTGGATTAATAATTGCCTTACTGCTGAGTAAGGTGTTATTATTTTAATATGTGTTTTTAGGAGAAAAGGTCTAAAATGTTTCAAAGATTTAAATACAGCATAAGCTTGTTTTTCCACGGCTAAATAATTTAACTTAGCACCTTGAAGGTTAGAACTAAAAAACGAAATTGGTGCTTCAATATTTTGATCATTTAGCTGTGTCAAAACTACTGCGTATGATGTATTAGAAGAAAATGTATATAATACAAATGTCTTAAGAAAATCAGGAGTTGTTAAAGGAGCTTCAATGGTGGCTTTTTTAATCAACTCAAAATAATTTCTCTCTTATTTTCCCCATTTAAAAATTGAATTTTTCTTGATCATTGATTGCAGGGGTAAGATGATTTGGGAAAAATCAAGAACAAATATTTTTACAAAATAAATTTGTCCTAAAAATGATTGCATCGTTTTTTTATTGTGTGGTAGAGGGACGTTTTCAATTTCCTGAATCCTATTAGGGTCAATATGGATTCCTTTTTTAGAAACAATGAACAAGGAAATGCTGAATTTTATACATCTTTAAAAAATGTGTTTTAGGTGATTAACATGATTGTTTATATGCTTAGAGTAAACAGTTATTTCATCTAAGTACATAACAACTGAGTTGTTGATTAGCCCTCTGAAAGATATATCCACAGCACGTTGAAATGTAGCACCAGCATTAATCAGCCCAAATGGCATTTTTTTGTGTGCGTATGTTCCCCACTTTGTCCTGAATGTTGTCTTTAATCTATCATCAGAATGTACCATAATCTGATTATATCCTGAAAATCCGTTGAGAAAAGACATCAATTCAGATCCTGCAACTGACTGTAATATCTATTCCATTGTAGGCAAGGGAAAGTTATCCTTTTGGCATGCTTTATTCAAATTTCTAAAGTCTATGCAAATCCTAATGTCTCCATTCTTCTTTCTAACTGGGACCATGTTTGACACCCATTTCGAATGTCTAACAGCAAAATAACTTTGGCTTTGAGCATTTTCTTTCATTCATATTTAATTTGACTTTCTAAATTTGGATGTATCTTTCTAAGTTTTTGTTGAGCAGGCTTATCATCTGAGATCATAGTTATGGTATGTTGAATTATGGAAGTATCATATGTCTTGAGATTTGAATAATCCCATGCAAAGATATCTTTATATGTTTTCACCAATTTAATAAACGACATTCTTTCTTTAGGTTTTAAACCAAGACCTAGGTTAATGTTTTTAGGTTTTTCTGGTGTACCATGATTAATCAATTCAAATTTTAAAGTAGAACTTTGGGTTTTTGAATTGATAATATTCTTAAACCTATCTTTCAAATCATAGAGATCTTCCATTTTGACTACAGATTTGGGAATTGGATTAGTATTTTTTTTATCTTCAATCTGTAAGTCATGTTCATGTTCATCTACGATTTGACCTTCATAAGCTTTGTCTGATGTAAGAAAGTCTACTATATCTACATCATTGTTAAATATTCTCCAATTTGTTACGTTGTCATGAATGGAAGGCCTAAAAATTAACTCAATTGAAAATCTATCTAGGCTAAATTCTTCGGATGGTATAAGCTTAGATGCTACATTAGCAAGTAAATCAGCACTTGCATTTTGTAATCTGGGAACTGTAGAGATATTAAATGCAGAAAAATTGGATGTAAGGTTCTAAGCTAAAGTTTGATAGTGTTTCAAATGTCCAGAAATACAATGAATTGTATTTCTGACTTGTCTAACAATTATTTCAGAATCTCCATATACCTGCAAATATTTAACATTTAAACTAATATTTTTGTACAGACCTTGTATTAATGCTTCATATTCAGTGGTATTATTCGTGCATTGGAATTCAAGTCTGAAAAATTAGCATTTTTTTCTCTCCTTGTGGACTGATTAAAACACAACCTACTCCTGCACCATCTTTTGATTTTGAACCATCAAAGTATGAAGTCCAAAATAAAGAATTTTTCGAAATTTTAGTGCTGAGATTAACACATCTAGAAGTGTCTGTTTGAGAAAAGTTTTGAATTTGAGAAATAACAGTTTTTGTTGAAAAAGGTGAAATCTGGGCATTGAACGATCCAAGAAACGATTCAGTCGAGTAATTTCCAATAATATTGTTAGTGAAAGCTACAGGTTCGTTCATTTCTTCAAGTTCAGTAATTGTATGTTTCATAATTTTTTCGCGATCAACTCTGATTTGATTTGGTTTACCATTATATGGTAACCACACGTGTGACCAATCGGTAGAAAAATATCCATTTAACTTTTTAGACCAATCCCTGCTTAAAATAATACCATAAAATTCAGGGATGTCTGACCCTTGAGATGAAACACCAGGAGTTTGTGGGCCCCGTTGGGGTTAGTTGGGAAGCCAACTTCCCGGGGTCATAACTTGGTCATATTATCTCTGTTTGGCGCATAAAATATATCATCGGAAAGATCTCTATGAGTACTACAAATTTGTTGCAAGCCCTTTCTTATGGCTACGGGCCTACTGGAGACCTCAAAAAAATTTCATTTAGGGGGTCAAAACTACTCCAAAAGTTCAGGACCGAAAAAATGTTAAAAATAGTAAATGCTGCTATAAACAAGGAAACTGATGAAACCGACTGTAGGTCTAGGTGGAATAGGTGGGTGGCCACCAATACCACCTGGATCAATGCAACAATATCAACGCTCATGTTTGGCTAGTTTGGATGCTTGTCTCACTCACCTCGAAATCCACCTACAATGTAAGCTTACGGCCTGATCTGCTCTAACCAGTACAAGTGCACAAGATCTTGCTCCAGTGACTTCTTCTAAATCTTGACTTCATGATATGTCTCTATTCAGTTATTTTGATTCACTAGGTAGCACAATATCAAACAATTCTTGTAGTTTTCAACAACAGTTGTGTTATTTTGATATTCTTACTCTTAAATTATCGGCCAACAGATTTGGTTTCCCTTGAGGTAGATTGAGACCAGTGATAATATGAACTGTGACGTATGGGATGGTGTATTTTGAAATTTTGAGGTTATGCAAAATTAACTTATAAAAAAAAAAATAATAAATGAGTCAAATATATATATATATATATATACTAATAATAATAAGATTCAGTCACTTTACTATGGAAATTCTTAACCTATAAATAGGCTTGGTTAATACCATGGCTTACCAATACCACATGCCTAAAAATTCATAACTCATGTTCATATGACATTTTTTTTAATTAATAAATCTAATTAAAATGGCAAAAAAATTATAACTACTTTTGAGATAAATCTTAACCTTTGATTTATAACTACTAACAAGAATATTTTATAATATTCCATGGAAGTTAAATCCCTACTGTTAACACTAGAAAATCGTACAGCAGAAGACGACATTAATTAATGTCAGGCAAAAGGATTTACATGGATGGAAGACATTACAGAATCTGGAAAGTATTTAAAAATATCTAAGGTGTGAGGAAAATCAAATTTGAACAAGTCCTAAATGCTCTTTGTGCACATAATCCTTCGTGAAGAGTGCCTTTTGCGCGCTTTTTTCCTGATATGCGTGCAATCCTGGGAGTGGCGAAATGTCACTATCCGGGACCACAAAAAACAAAGGACAAGTGATCCCTTACTTGGAGCCACCTAAGGACAGCCACCAACGCCTCCTTAGACACTAAGTGAGCACACAATGGAATATTTGGAACATTGTTATGCTAGCCAGAATTTCCCAAGCAATACCATCAGTGTGTGAGCTGAAGCTGAAGATAGAGGGGACTCAATTTTTGGCCATCCAACAAGTTCAGTCCATCACAGTAGAGAGAGAGGGAGATTGCACCGAGGCAAGCTTGGGATAAAAGCATCCTTGCATCGGGACCTAGAACCCATGGTCTAGGGGCCCTTTAGCAAGAGGGTAAAGTTTCACTCTTATTACTAGCAGCGTTAAATAAGAGGGGCCTAGAGCCACCGTTCGTATTATTGTTGTCGTTTGAATCTTTTCAGAGCTCGTGTTCATTTGTTTTAGTTTTTAGTTTATATATGCATGTTGTTTCTCTATCTAGTATGCTTATGATTCTAGCTTGTTCCACTAACTTGCTTGACTCCACTTATTTTTCTGCCTATTACCAATAACTTAAGTGGGTAGACCACACCCCTTAAGTTGGTGTGATTTCATACATATGTGCACCAAACACACTCCAACAGGATTGACGACTCCACTAACGTTTATTACCAAGTTTATGTGGTTGTGCCTTTTTTGCAGAGACCTTTGTCTGTGCTGTGGAGTGGAGTTGAATTTCCCCTGATTTCTCTTGTTGTCCCTAGTTCATTCAAAGTGACAGACTGAAGCAGAACAACTCCAAAATTTTCTTGCTGGAATTTGTGCGCGTTTTCTTCCCACAGATGCACAGGGTGAGCGTTCAGAGCTGACCCACACACAAACAACATGCCTGTTCCAGCCTTTTGAACGCAAAATACAAAATGAGAAATTTCTCCCTTATTTCTATCTTTTCCTGGTTTTAAAGTGCTTAGCAACTCCTAATACACCTGCCAACACTAGTTGTAGTACCCCGCAGCTTGTTAAAGCTCACTCTTAGTTGATTTTTGTAGGCTTAGTGTTAGTTTTACTTCAAGTTGATTTTTGCAAAGTTCACACATAGTTTAAGTAGGGGGAAAAATAACTTGCATTCCAAAAAAAAAAATTATGTTTTGCAAATTTTGGTACTTACACACCTAGATAACTAGCCAAGGTAAGTGGCCCAAGACCACGCATGCATAGCTAGTTTTCTTTTTTCTAGTGTAAAAGTTATTAGTTTAGTTCAATTTTTGCACTAGGAATTTCAGGATTAGGATTGAATCGTTTATAGAAGAGCAAGTAATCTCTGCTACCTTTGCAACCTCTGGTGATCCTATGTAAGCATATGAACGCTCCCTATTCACAATTCGCCATCTCCCTATAGTTGGTCACATAGATTAACTAGGAAAAATAGAAAGCAGCCCATTATCCGCACATGTTTTTCGTTTGAGCTAGGAACAATACAACATAGTTTAAATAGGGGATTTTGTAAAGGATCATCGAATATCCACACGTTCAAACTATGTGCTTGTCCACTTTGTATAAATTTGAATAACTGAGATATTATTCACCAAGATTCTCCTGATCATACACTATTTTAGCTTCATGCATAATACAGAATCTCTTCTACCATTGATCATCACATGCGGAAATAAAATCAATTGCATGCATACATTAAAACCACAAACAATCACACATATGAACACAGTATTTAATGGGAAAGCTTAAAGCTGAAAACCCCAACTATCCGTATATTATATGTCATGGAGATCATGTAACAATCATAGTACAAAAGCTCCTCACAAGCTCTCATGCACACCCTCAATTGCTACACACTATCAAGCTAGATCTAGCAAAGCTCATGCTCCAACCCTTAGCCACTTGATAGCCAGCCTCTATTGCGTTTTCAAGCTATGGGATGGCCTCTTTATATAGATAAACCACCAGCCTGAACTGCGCAATCCTCATGGGCTTACTCCACCTATCTGTGTGTTGCAAATAGCAACAGTATAGTCACAACTGATAGTTAACCTGCTCTTTCACCTATTCCTGCACTGATCTCCACTGAAACTGTCCATGCACTGAAGTTAACTGATGTATTCTTTAGTTGATTAATGAGTATTTAATTAATAATTAATTCACACCACTCTCACTAATTGTATCTATTATTTAACTTGGATACAAAAAGCTCAACTATGTTTAGATTAGTTCAACTGAATACAACTCCACTAACTTCCTCAATCAACTCCACCAAACTCTATCACATGAGTTCTAACTGAAGTCTCCATGCAATAGCTTCACTTAAACCCTAGGAAAAGCGTAATTCCTTCTGTCAGCTGCATGTGCCACTTCTAGGCATCAAACTGAAGTGCTCCAAGAGAATAAGATAATGTTTAGAGTCTAAATATTATTAAGAGCTAATAATATTTGACATCCTTATTTTTAGACTGGCAATCTAAAAATAGATTCCGCCCAATATTTCTAAAAATATAAGTCCATCTATTTTTCCCGACTTGACCAACCATCCACAAATAGCATCCTGCAACTCATAGAATCATGATCTACATGTCTAAAAATAGACATAGTCTAAAATTAGACTTTGCGCCAAAAATAGCCCGCGGGCCCACTTAGTGAAGGCGACTCCTTTCCACTAAGCTCATCATCTTGTTGCAATCTCAACACTGTGCTCACACACACTCACCCACTAAGCGAAGCAAAGACACTTAAAACTAACTTAGCCAAACTCACTAAATTCTCCCCACAGGGGCCACAAACGAATTTATAGAATAAGTTAGGATCAAGGGGGTAGGCATCAAATAAGCTGCCTTGATCATACTTCATCTTGAAACATAGAAGTTGTTTTTTTAGGGAGCTTCAAATCCACCTATCAACCTACGGCAAAGAAAACCCGAGTGCGGCAGAGACGCATTTCAGAGGGGATTAGGCTTAGGCGCAGTGCGGGCAGGTACCATTCAGGGCTACCTGACTTGGCTGATACTCGGTATTGTTTGCTGAATACCAAGAAGCCCAAGACTCGAACGCTCACGTGGGACGATGATTCTTAGTGGCCAAAAACTAGGGCATCCATTTTCACCAGTAGGCCTTTGGATAGAATTAAAAATTTGAAGAATTTCACCAGTAGGCCTCTGGCCAAAATTAAAAATTTGAAGAAAAAAAAGTGAAATTTTTGAAAAAAAGAAAAGAAAAAGCAATATATATAGTCAATATATATATATATATATATAAGTAAAAGAAAAAGAAAAAAAGAGATATACATAAAGAAGTACATATATGTACATACCAAGACAATTTAAAATTAAAAAGGAAAAAGAAAGAAGGAAGAGTAGGTAAGGTTATTTTGATTATTCTTTAAGTGGTTTACAAACTCGTGGTTTTAGAAGCCCATGGTAATTTCCCATGGTATTTGCAAGGTAAAATAAGAACAAAAGGAATAAAAAATCTATGTGTGAATGGTAAGTTTGCTTTTACCTAGAGAACATTAACCGAGTCAAATACACATAAGTGGACATATATTTTATAGGTGAATATAGGTGAATAGCCACATTTCACTAGGGTTGTAACTTTTCAAAACAAAAAACAAAAAGAGTTAAAAAAAGTCAATTGTTAAAAAAAAAAAAAAAATTATAAAAAAAATTATAAAAATAAATAAATAAATAAAACTATATTTTACATAGTAAAAAAACTCATCACAAAAAAGGGATATTAAGTTTAGAAGGGCTATTCAAAAAGAAAAGAAAAGGGAGTAATATTTTAGAAAGGGATTATTTAAATAAATAAATATTCAAAAAGTATTGATATATAAAAAGGGGAATATAATATCATATTTTAAAATTTGTTTATATATATAAACCTCGCAGTTAAATTAATTTGTACGAAATTATCAGCGAAGTGAAATGGAAACTAGTAATGGAAGATTTCCTAAAAATTATAGTATGTGTGTCTATGCATTAATTGAAATTAAAGGGTCACTTGCGAGAAAGGAAGTTCTCATATCTATCGATCTTACTCAAAAGAATAATTATGTTTGTACTAAATGTGCTAACCAAGTAATGATCCCTAAATCAAATATATCTGAAACAAATTCATTTCATGAAAATGACAAACAATACGACATAGAGAATTTACACCTAAGTATTGGGGAGTATTCCTTTGTCTCGCAATTCACTATTAAAACGTTATTTTGTAACAATAGTGATATAGTTCTGGGTTCGCTCTAGATGGAATCACTAGGGTCATTCATCCTTAATACGAAAAAGAAGTTTGTGACATTTTCTTACAAAAATAAAAAAATAACACTACAAGATGTCACAATGAAGCCGAATTCAGTAACACCAGAAGACATGTTAGATATTTCAAAAGTAGTTTTTCAAAAAGGTAAAAAGGTGATCCAAAATATGAAAAAGGAAATTGACAAAATCACCACTGACAAGAATGAAGAAGTTGCTTGCCTCAAGTACCACAACGAAAATTTACTAACGCAAATTAAGAAGCTGAAGAAAGACAAGAAGTCATTACAAAACAAGGTGCAACAACTTGTCGAAAAGGAATCATCGAAACTTTCAAATGTAGTAGTTCAAGTTGAAGAAAAAAAAAACATTAATCGATTAAATGTCACAAGTCAAGAAGCAGACAAGAAAGTTGTAGAAGATGCAAACTTAGATGTTGCAGTTCATACGAGGAACATTCTAAGTGAAGGTTCTGTAACCAACTCAATAACGTCCTCGCCAGAAGAAAATCAAAGAAGTCAAACCAAAAAAGTTCCCCATCGACATCCAAATCATGGGAGCAGACAACTCGACCAAGCTACGTGTTCAAAATAGAATCAACACGCTGATATTATGAAGAATACTAATGTCGGTGCAATCCACTCATGTGATTACCAGTCGTCACAAATTTCCAGTCATCATAAGCTTCCACAGAAGATTGATCTCGGATCGTTTGATCCCTTCTCAGTGTGACGATTTTGTTTGTCACTTAGAGGATCATATGACTGCCCCGAGAAGAGAAGACATTCGTAGCAGGAAACAAAATCGAGGCCTTTCATCAACAAGTTTTGAGGACAAAGATTTTTGAGGAGGAAGGCAATGTAATGAATAAAATAATATAAATAATTATTAATTAGTTAATTAGTAATTAGGTTGAAAGGCCATGTTTGATGAGACATGACCTTTTGTGAAGAGGCACCTGCGTAGGTATATAAGCAGGCCTCATTTGTAATTCTGAAGCTATCTCATATCTCATTCATCATACTATCTAATATAATATTTGTATCCTCATGGATATCTTTGTATTCCAAGTCTTTTGGAGCATTTAACTTGAGAAGGAACTTTGTTCGCTTCACGAACACGTAGCGTAAATGTGGTTGGGTTGTGTATGTCGTGCTTTTCCCCAAGAGCGTAGCACCTGAATGCAGGTCAGGTCAGGCGGATGGTGTCGGGCCTTTGTGAATGTGCAACACCACCAATCCTTTCGGGTCTCTTTGTGAACACGCAGCACCGAAACCCTTCCTGCCGGGTGAACGCGCAACACTTCCGGGCAAGGTTGCATGTGTAGTTTGAATGGGTGTTGGGTCTGCACAGACCTGCCGGGTGAAGGCTGCACACAGAGTTTGAACGGGTGTTGGGCCTGCACGGGTAAACTTGCAGCATGCACTTATAGGCGTGCATCACAGAGATATTTTGCACAGAGAAAACCTCCAGGAGCACAGCACGTGACTCTAGGCATGTAGCACAGGGTAACTTGCCTGTTTTGACTCAAAAACACTCACAGTTTCACTCCTCGACTATTTTTTATCCTTGCAAGTGAATAATGAGTTGATTGAAAAATAAAATGACCCTAAATATGCTTTGCGAATTTTAAATTTAATCCCAGCAAACCCACTTTCTAATGTTTTTGCCTTTGTCACTTTTACTGATATTTTATTTGACCTTTTTGCTGCAAGTGACTTAAGACATAGATTTTTGCCTTTCTATTGCTTTTCTTACCAACTCTTTATCATTTTGGTTTGCAAGTGACTTCAAAGGATGAAGTTGGTCTTCTGCTGCTTCATTTGTTCATTTCAACTCAACCATTTGCCTCTTCTTACTGATTTTTTACATTGTTTGCTTCTATAGGTGATTAGATGATGAATTTAGACTTTCTTTTGGTTCCTTGAGGCATGAAGAGCTCATTCCTACAATTTTGTGAGTTTGGCCATACAACAACCTATTCAATTTGATGTGAAACATCTACTATAAAACTCAGTTTAACTCTTTGATCTTCACAGAACTCCTTTCACTGTTTATAAGCAGATTTGCTCCATTTGGTGAATTTTGACCCCTGTGTAATGTTGGGGGCTTGATGTTTTTTCTTTTGGCACCTTTGAGACTGAAACACAAGGGGGAAACCTTCACAACACTCTTTTTCCAATACCATGGGTTTTAAACGATGTCTTTCATCTCCCTAGGCCACTTCTGATGTGCAAGTGCCTAAATTTATAATTTAAAACTTTGTTTACTGATACTCCTTACCTCCTTTATCTGCAGATTTTGTTTGAGTCACATGATTGACTGTGCTTTGGCTTGTTTATGTCCTTCAACATTTTCACTTAGCAAGTGTTATGAAACCCTGAAACGACTCTCCCTTTTATCTTTGAAGCCTGCTAACTTTATTTTTGACAACTTTAGAAGCTTACACAGTGGTAGTATCTTCAAAACCTCTTCATTCTTACCTTGGAAATCATACTATGTTTTTCTATATTTTGACCACTGAGTGTAAATGACTGAAATGAGAGCTTGACTCTCCTTTAGGTGTTTTGCTGCACTGGATCTCTGCTTGGCATATTGTTAATCCAATTAGGTTTAGAAACCTTGATTTCTCCTCAAGACCCAGTGCTTCCTGTCTTCCTTTAGGAACTCATAAGTTAATTTATCAATTTCCTTTGTTGATTTACCTTTTGACATTCTTGTAGAAATGCCATGCACATTTACCTTTTGCAAAATTGAAATTGACAAAGTAGCCCTCTTTGGAGATCTTCTTCTCTTTCTTTGGAAATCATGTTTTGCTCTTCTTTTACATTTGGAACACCCTCTAGCACAGGAAAGGCAGAGCTTCAAACATCAATGAAAACCCTACAACCTATGAAAACCCTAATGATCTAGTGGGAGGGTTTTAACTTGGTCTTTGACTAAAATTGGGCTTGAGATCTTAATATTGTAAAAACAGAGTTTTTGACCAATTGATGTATCTGCATATATGGAAATTGATGTACTTGATTGATCTAAAAGAGCCTACAGAGGTAGTTTTGAGATCATCAAGGTTTGAGGAACCTGATGAATATGTGGATGAATAGGTTGATTGGTAACCTTAGATGAAAAGTGAAGGAGTGAGGCAAAGGCAAAACAGAGTGTTAGGGTTATAGGTGGGAAAATAGGATATAGATGAGTGGCATAAGCCCATGAGGGGCCCTTTAGGAATGATAGGTTAACCATTGAATGCTAAAATAGTAGAATAATGAAAAAATTGTGACAAGGATAATGAAGGCAGTGAAATTTCTAAAACTAACAATATTTAGGAATATTGTTTTTAGAAATCTAGTACTAACAGTGGCTCCACTTGGGGAGGGTAGCTCCTTTTCAGGAGGTGTCCAGGACCTCAGAGCTCAAATCTCTGAGTTTGTAAGAGAAATGCCTCACTTGCACTTGCAGATTTCTTTCCTTCATTTGCTGATGTTCTCTTGAAGGCATGATTTCAAAAAATCTGAAAAAATGATTGCTTCAACTTCATTTATACCTACCCATCCTACTTTGCCTAACATTTTTCTTCCTTTGGGTGCACTTGGACTGGGAAACCCTTGACATTATTTTTTCTTTGAAAGCATAAAACAAAAAACTACCTACTTCTACCCTTATCACTCCCGAGAGTTCAAATTAGGTTAATGAACTCGCTTATTTTCTACCTAGTCTACTTATTTGTCAAGATTAAGTTGTTTGAAAAGCTTTTCTTCTCTAATCTACTGACATGAAATTGAAAACATGACTAAACCAGGATTGGGCAATCTGATTTTCCATGGGCTGTGGCATTTGGACAAGCTGCACACAGACATTATTTTTGTACAATCAAAACTATAAAGTATAAGAGTTGTTATCTATAATTTGTTAGGCATCCATATCTTTCTCTTTGGTTCAGGTTTGTGCTTTAAGAACCAACGATATTTTCCTAATCTAATCTACTGACAAGTCAAGTTTAAATGGTTTGATAAGTCTTCCTTTACTATCCTATCAGGAGAAATTTAAAACATGTTTAGTCATGATTAGGCTAGATGACTGAACAAGATTCTTTCTTTTAAACTAATAGTGGCATTTAGACTTGCACACTTTCAACAATATTTTGTTTTTGTTTTTTGTATGGGGCTGTACCTATTCTTTTCCTGCCCTCTTTTACTTCCTTTTTCTGTTTTTTGTGTTTTTGTTTTTCTGATTTTTTATCAATCAATGTTATGTGCAATGAATGAAAACTTTAAACTAGGAACTTTGACAAAAATAGTGTTTGAGCATCTTGCCATTGACATGACCTCCGAATACCTCTACATCATCCAGCTCTTGTAAAAAGAAAGCATTATTACCTCTAACTGAATGAATGATATAAGGACCTTTCCAAAGATTTCCAAATTTGCCTTGCTTTCCTTTGTCCTCCCTCCTAGAATCCCATTTCAGCACTGTGTCTCCAATGTGGAAATCATTGGCTTTGGTTCTTCTGTCAAAGATCTTCTTTATTTTTTCTTGCACTGCTTGTGTTCTTTTGTAAACTTCTTCCCTTGACTGCTGCAAATGAATGGTTTCGTTCAGCCTCCTTTGCATGTCATTTTCTTCTGATTGAACCTCTTGAAGAAGCTTCATAACCAGAAATCCAAAGGATGTTGGGAAAACAACATCCATGTCATAAACCAATTGATAGGGAGACATATTCATAGATTTATTAGTTGTTAGTTTATCAGCCCATAGTGCATGCACCAGTTTTCCATGCCATGATTTTTTGTTCTCTTCCAATAGCTTCTTGATGATGTTCACCAAAATTTTGTTAGAGGATTCAGCTAGCCCATTACCTTGAGGGTAATAAGCTGTAGAGTTCCCTAGTGTGATGTGGTACTTGTAGCAAAAGTCCACCATTCTTTTGGACTTAAACGCAGCAACATTATCGGCGGTGATATTTTTGGGACAACCAAATCTGGATAGGATGTTGGTTTCAAGGAATTTTATTATGACTAAGTCGGTAGCATTCCTTGAAGGGATGGCTTCTATCCATTTGGTGAAGTAATCAGTAGCAGTGAGAATCCACTTGTGTTGGGCAGATTAGGTAGGGTGGATTTCGCCAATGAAATCTAAACCCCACTGTTGAAAAGGAGCTTCAACACTAATAGGATTCAAGGGAAAAGGTAGTAGCTTTTTATTGCCATCAAATATTTGGCATTTATGGCAAGTTGCAACTAGCTTGTGTGTATCGGGGAAAAGCGTGGGCCAATAGTAACCAGCTCTAAGGATTTTATTGGTTGTGGTTTTCCAGTAGAGGTGACCTCCACACTCTCCTTCATGGAACTCATGCATAATTATATATGCATCATCTTCAAGCAAACATTTAAGCAATATGCCAACAGAATTTTTCCAATATAAAGCTCCATCTAAAATGCAGAAATTTAAAGCTTTTTGTTTCAAGAATCTAGCTTTTGTTTTCGATAAAGTAGGAGGAGCATTAAGATAAAGAAGCACATATAGAATATCAGCATACCAGGATGAATTCAGAAATACTTCTTCAATGTGTGGAGTTGTGAACTCTTCCTGTTCCTCTAATGCATCAACCATATTCATATCTAATGCTTGAAAATTTGATTCAGCCATGATTTTTGCGAGTCCTTGTCCTTTAATCAGTTTAGTGGGTCTGATTTCTAAATCATATTATAAGATAATAGCAATCCATTTACCCCTTTTACCATCAAGGTCTTCATTCATAATGTCTTTAACAACTGTATGCAGAACAAAAGCAATGACATGGGAGTGAAAAATGTAAACTCTGAAGTCGTTCAATGCTTTGATCAAGGAAAAGGTTTGTTTCTCTTGTTAGTAATCAATAATTTTGCTATTTTGTAGATGACTAAATACTTGTCCTAGATTTCTAAGAACAAAATTCATGAATATTGTGGGTTTTAGAAATCTCACTGCCTTCATTATCCTTATGATAAAATTTTCACTATTTCACTATCTATCATGTCATGGCTAGCCTACCACTCCCAGAAGACCCATCATGGGCTCATACCACTCACCTTCATTATGTTTTTCCACCTATGATCTCAACACTCTATTTTGCCTTTGCCTCACCCTCCACTTGCCACCTAAGATCACCAACTAAGCCTACTCTTCCCCCTATTCACCAAATTTCTCAAGCATTGGTGGTCTCAAACTACCTCTCTAGTCTCTTTAGATAATTAAAAATCAGTATTTTTGGGTCTACAATGCATAAAGTTTGTCAAAAGCTTTGTTTTACACCTAAAGACCCCAAGTCAAGTTTTCAGCGAAAGGCCAAGTCCAAAGAGCCTCCCACTAGGTCACTAGGGTTTCATAGGTTATAGGTTTGTCTTTAATGTTCTAAAATAATAATTTTCTTGTGCCAAGAAGATGAAACCAACTATTAAAGAAGGTCAATAAACTGTTTGTCCAAATTAGATCAGAAAGGCCTCCAAGAAGGATTATTTTTCCAAATACAACATTCAACAAGAGGATAACTATGCATCTTAAACATTTCTGCAGGAATGATTGAGATAGATATCATACAAAGAAATAAGGTAAGGTAAGAGGCTAGCTCCTCACTAAAGGACATCCACATCAAAGAAGAGGAAGTAGCCTATGTTCAAAGATAATCAGGGTTTTTGGGACTGATTGGCTGAACAGTGTTTCCAAGCAAGAAACCAATGAAAAAGACCACAAAGATAGAAGAACATTAACACAACCAAGCATAAATTGAAGATTTTTGGAAATTATAAATGAATAAGGGAAAAAGTTGAGGTGAAATGAACATAAATAAATGAACTTGAAAGGGCTATAGAGAACTTAGAAGGCAACATTAATTATTTTTCTCTAACAGCCCTAAAACCTAAAGTTTTGGGAAGATAGGCAAAGTAAGTGAAATTAAGATGATGGGCCTCCATCATGACAGCAAAAGGTTTTCAAAAGTTGTTGAAGGTAAATTCTAGGGTTTTCCAAGGTACAATGCTTCACTGCATCAAAGGGAGGATAATGAAAAGAGTATTAGTATAAGAGAGATCAAGCCTCCATTTTTTAGTCATATCCCTCAAAATGGTCAAAGGAAGGAAAGCATGAGGTCAAGTTTCAACATAGAAGACCTTGTGTAACTATTGTCCGAATCCAAGAATAAGTTTCAACATAGGAGTTTACTATTGTGTAACTAAGGTTGTCCGAATCCAAGAATAAAAAAAGGGACCAAAAACAATTGTGTCATAGGCCCCTGCAAAAAACAGAAGTGGCCCAAAGGAGGTGGCATGCCTGAGTATGAAGACCATTTGGTTTGTCAAAACTGGTTGCATCATGCCTAAAGGAAATAACAAAGATGAAAAAATGTTTCATAGCCACCCACCAAGCAAAGGGAAGTTTGATCTCCAAGACAAGGACATAGAGGTTTCTTAAGGGGTGCTACCATTATGCAGATGCCTGAAAATTGTGAAAATAATTGAAGGACAGAAACAAGATAAAAACACAATGTAATGGTGACTCAAGTAACCATCTGCAAAACAAGTCTTGAAAGCATCATTGGGTCCAGGTCAACCAAAATTTACCATGTCAGCTGCCCAAAGAGCAGTAAAGAAAATGATCAGAAGGGAAAGGGCACCATCTTTTTGTTTTAAATCACCCCCTGCAAAAAGAAAAAAACCCTTCAAGGAAGAAATTCTTAGTTTTTGGTCAAATTATGGGCCAATTTATCGGTGCTGCGTTCAGAACCCAGCGCTGCACTGACAGACCCCAGCGCTACGCGTAGAGAGGTCCTCACAGTGCAAATTTTCCACTGCGTTGCGTGTATAGCAGGAGGCGCTGCGCTTATGGCCCGACGTTGCGCTCATGGCCCGACGCTGCGCTCAGGCAGACCAGACACACACAGGGGCACGATGTTGCGCCCAGGCGCTGGAAGGCCTGCACGAAACATGGAGCGCTGCGCCCAGAGCACCTGACTCGCCCAAGGCTCGAGCAGTGCTACGCACAGAAGGCTAGACTTGCCCATTTTTTGGCAGTGTTGTGCCCAAACAAAGACCCGACATGTCTTTTCCTGCCTGGCGCTACGCCCAAAGGCCGGCATGCCTGCACGAGGCATGCATCGCTGCACACAGAGGGCCCGACTCACCCAATCTCCTACTCGGCACTACACTTATGCCAAAATCCTGCAAATTGTAAATAATTTGCCAAAGGCTCAAGAAAAGAGGCTCCACCTTGCCTTCAAGACCTGCAAGCAAGGTTAAAATGATAAAAAGGGAAATAGCAATGAACAATCAAGTGAAAGTGGGGAAGAAGATGACCATGAGTCAAGCCCAAATTTGGATGAAGGTGAATGATGAGTTAAGCC
The DNA here is from genome assembly GCA_034641835.2 of Pinus albicaulis. NCBI lineage: Eukaryota > Viridiplantae > Streptophyta > Pinopsida > Pinales > Pinaceae > Pinus > Pinus albicaulis. The sequence goes on from JAXQQM020063897.1 coordinate 20,430, forward strand.
AGCAAGAGGCAGAGGACATGGAAACAGAGAAAGAGGATCACAATGAAGAAAATGAAAGAGATGACAGTGAAAATGAATTGAGCAGTGATGAAGGGGGCAGCCAATATAAAGATCAAAACAATGAGGAAAATGTAGAGGCCAAGGGCAACAGTGACACCCAAGAAGCAAGCCTCAATGATGGACAAGATAGAAAAGAGGAAAATGTTCATGACAGTCATGACAATCATGAAGAAAATCATAAAAATGATGAAGGAGATGAAGGGGTTGACAGTCAAGTTGAAAATCACAGCGATGAGGAGGTAAGTAGCTATGATGAAGAACAAAATAACAATGCAAAAAACAATGAAAAGGGTGAAAGTAGTGATGATGTTGAGAACAAAGAGTACAATGCTGAAACAAGAAACATAATGACCGATGATACTAATGATGAAAATAAAGAGGGCGATGATAGCAAAAAGGATCATAGTTGTGATCAAGGCACCAACAAAGCCACAATCACACCTCTTTCATTGACCTATCAAAGAGGGCCAAGGCTTGTGTTTCCTGCCTCAAAAGGCAAGGGACCAAGCCATTCACCTCAACTCAAAAGCTTGAAAAAGGAAAACAAAAGGTGAAAAGAGGTAGGAAAGGTAAGAAAGATCTTAAACAAATACTTGACATCATTGACCTAGAGAGTGAAAGTGAAGACAAGGAGAGGGCCAACAACAAACTACTTCAAAGAAAAAATGCAAAGATTAAAGACCTACAAAGGAGCCTTGGCATGGCACAATACATCATTAATTATTACAATAATGAGCACAAGTACATGAAGAAGATGAAAATAGACATTGGCTTACAAAAGAAGATGACCAAACACTATGCTTTGAAAAAAAAACTCACTAGTGCCAAGCTCAAAGAGGCCCTCACTGAAATTCAAGCACTAAAAGGAGGAAAAGGCCAAGCTAGCCTTGGAATTTTGGCACAAGCTTCTCTACAGGTCTCTCAAACCACATGAGGCACTCATCCACCAAATTAGAGCGAATTTTGACCATTTTGTTTTTTTTGAGAATTTGAAGGCCTAAAAGCGCAACGCCACTGGCGCTACGCTTTTCCCTCAGGCATCCTCAGAGGTCAAACTTCACATTTCTAGATTTCTCATGCCTAGTACACTATTTTCACCAAATTTCAGAGCATTTGGAGCATTTTTGACCCCTCAAAAGGTCAAAAAATACCTCATTTTCTACCAGTCTGCCTCATTTTTAGGCCTGGCGCTGTGCTCAGAGCAGTGTTGGGAATTTGACTTTTTGGATAGGTTACAGAGGCTCAATCAGAAAACCAAAGGTATATTTGTAAATTAGACTTAGTAGGATTTCCAACGGGCCATCACGGAGCAAAATCCAACATCGTGAAGGTCCCCAAAACTTGGCTGCAACAGGACCTATTTTCTGCCTAGGATGGCGCTCTGCTTATAGACAACACTATGTATTTTTGCCCAAAAGTCAACAAAACACACTCATTTATTGCAAAATCATATTTTAGTGTTTTTTCAGGAAAATCACTCTAGAATTAGGTGCTAGAAGTTATTTTGACATTTATTCCATGGGATATTTTGTGCCTTGGGCCTTGCATGGTCTCTTGGGCATTAATGACATTTATGAGTGATTTTGACATTTTCCAACCCTATCTAGGGTTTTTTCCTTCCTTTAATAGATAAATAGAGCATGAGGGTTTCATTGTAAAGGTTGGAATTTGATGACTCTTTGGAGCAATACATAGTATTTTGGAGGTTGAAGAGAAATTGGAGTTATGGAGCTTGTGAATGGCTTATTTTGCTTGTTGATGGAGGAGGCTTGCTTGAAGGATCTCTGAGCTTGGTTAATGGTGAAGTGATTCTATTCATTTATTTTTTTCTCATGTTTCATTATGTTTCCATATTTATATGTTGCAATAGAACAAAGGATTTAGACTACGAAATGTTCTTTAAAGGCACCTTAGCTCTGTTTGTTCTTCATTGCCTCTATGTTTTCCTCTGCTAGGACATTTTAGAGAACTCTTAATTTCTCTCTAGACCCCTAGGCTTGTTTATTTCATGAATGGTTTAATACAGTAGGTATCAAAGATGATTTATGGCTAGCCCTGCTTGTTTGATGTCACTAAACGTTGTTCTTGAGGTCTCTCTCCAAAGTACTATTAGTTAGGTCTGCCAAAGAGGATATGTTTCGATCATACCCTTTGTCCATGCTTGAATAATTGTTCTGGAGACCTTCTAGCTATGATCAATGATGTTTAGGTGTTCCCTCTTCTTTGATTAAAGTTATATGTGTATCTTGAATGTTTTCTAACCTTGAAGGTGAAATCACTAGAAGTTAAATGAGTTTCTCACCTTCTATATTTCATTGGAATGTGTGTCTTGAATGCTTATTTGTTTAAGTTGAATCAAAGAGTTACTGGTTTGCCCTGTCTATTGATTGCTTCTCCATGCTTATGGTATTTAAGTTTTTTTTTGTTAAAAGGTACATGATAAAGGATTCTTGATTTCCCTTTTTCCTACTTTTGTTCCCAAACTTGATGTCCATCTCACTTCCCATAAACCTTGAAAATCCATTGACCATGTTAGATTTTCCTTGTGATTCTCCCAGATCCATTGCTAAACATTCCATG
>JAXQQM020075863.1:0-129246 GCA_034641835.2 Pinus albicaulis
ACAATTACAATAATATTCTTCATTTAATATCAATATAATAATTCTCCGACCCGGATGCGGGTGATGGTTGTTGATAATGAAATGCGAGCCGGCGCGTGCCAAACCCACAGGGACGCCGGCCTTCAGCATTCAATGCACTCTGGTTGTAATAACTCCATGGCACACCACCCTACTTGGCATTCAAGCCGGTGGGGATGCCAAGAACTCCCGCATTATGCTTTGCCGTCCTCCACCTGCAGGAGATTAACCGCCTTCTCGATGCTTCGAAGCTGCATTTCGCCTTACCTCTGGGTTGTAACAATGCTTTTCTCCATTGCGCCTCTCGGCTCTGGCTGTTCTCCGGAAGCCACGATAGCCAGCACACGGACTGCCTTGGGCAGAAGATGTAGCATCCACTGCTGCGTGGAATTCACACCGGGCTCCCATTTCTCTCAGAGCTCTTTCTGTCTTCTTGCAGGTCCGCCTCTGAACTTCACGCCTCTGCGGAATTCGCAGCGCTTCTCTCAGCCACTACTGCATTCTCCTCGTTTGATCATGCCTAGGCTCAGGCACCGGCTCAGATGCCGCAGAGGCAGCACCCGAGCTCGGTCTACCTCCAGGCGTCGGTCTCCTTCCAAATCGGGCTCTCCGGTTTCTGTTTCTCCTCAGCGCGCTTCCCTTCGTGCCTCGAACATGCGCCGCACCATGCCGCCCCATCGCCCTCCCTCTCCTCCGCCTGGTCCCTCTCTTCACCCTTCATCCACTGAACCTCGCGCTGCTGTAGCTGCCCACCTTGCTAATCCTGAGACGGCCCTGTTTCACTTTCCTTGCCTCACCTCTCAGCCCATGGTGGTCGCCACAATTTCAGTTAAGTTCAAGGAGCTTCCTCAGTTCGGCTCTTCTTCAATTTCTCCGGGTCCTCAGCTCCGCCCTCCTGAAGCTGACCGTGTTCTCCACTCAGATATGCAGATAGGCTCAAGCGGGGCAGAGCGAGACAAGCAGGGTGGCAGCAGCTCTGGTCGCCCAAGCATCCACATGGCGCAGAACGACGGAGCTGCAACAGCAAATCAAGCCCAGGACAATGAGGATTATGAATTTGGATGCCGTATCGAAGAAGAATCTCCCTCCGACGATTATGGTATTTAGAATTCTCAGCTTTTTTGTCTTTTTCATGCCAGAGTCTTGGTCCAGATGGAATATTCAGAATCTCTGGCCAGCGGGCCCATATATTCACTGTTATTGTCATAGGTCGCAGTTTACTGACGGTCCAAAATGTTACACTCATAGTATTTTTTGTATAATGCTGGTTTCCTCCTGTGAGGCAGCAAACAAACTCCTAGCACGCTGGTTTCCCACTGTGGGCAGCGCCTATTTTGTTATTTTGCTGAAACTCATCCGGCCTGAGAAGGCTCACCTCTGTATGTACTATATCTTCTTACAGTAATAGAACTTAGTCTTATTTAGAAAAAAAAAAAAAATATCAATATAATAATTAATAATATTTAATTATTTAATAACCCTCATTTTATGAGAGTTTTTATGGTGGCTTATGCGAGGGATATTACAATCATCCTTTGGGGAAGGCTCGTGCCATTACCCCAGGACTCGTTCAGGTCATGGGCGCTCTCATGACTATTGTTTGTTTTGGGGTCCTCACTCGCACAAGCCTCCTGCTTCCTCTGCCCCAACTACAGGCACGGCTCGGTTCACTTTCAATAGTAGTCTCAACCGCCCTCGCATTACTGCCATTCTTTCGGTGGTCTTCCTGGAAGATAGCGTTCCTGGGGATGTCAGCTCGCTTCCGCCTGCTCCTGCGGCGACTGTTAATGCTCCGGACACCCAATTTTCGGCTTTCAATCTCAGTGATCGCATTTTCCAGGCTCCGCCTCCGCCTCGCCCTGCTGAACCGGTTCTAGATGAGGAAATGCTTACTGCTGATCATGTAGCCCTGACGACTCCTGACGAACCTGCTTCTGACATGCACGCCACTGGTTGGTGCAGGATTGAGGAGGAGCCCCCGGAGGATTAATGGGTTCGTTGCCTGGTCTCTTCTTTGCCTCTGTTTCTCAACCCCCTGGTTTTTTCTATTATGGAAGCTTTGCTATTTTTTCTGGCCCTCTTTTGTATCTCTGGGGTGAAAGTATCCTTCAGAAAACTATGGTTCTGCACCCCTGCGTGGGCATCGACAGTTTACAACACTATTTTTTCTGAATTTTCTGCCTCCATGGAAGCTGTTTCTCACTACGGTCTTGATGTAATTTTACCCGCTTGTTAATAGATAATTTTACTTAGAAAAAAAAAAATTAACTATAAAGTTCTTATAGATTAAATTTTATTTTATTATCATTTTTTTATTATTATTATATTTTAAAGAAAAATAAAAATAAAAATATATGTTCACCACTATCAAGATTATTTAGTGTGGTTTAAGAAATCAAATTCATAATTATATATGATAGTCCACAAATTATATTGAATAAGATTACCTCGGATTCAAATCAAGATAATTATTTAAATTTCTGAAGAAAGTTAGGTGGAATTCTAATAAAGATAATAACTATAAATCCCAACTATTGTGATTATTTTTATATTTTATTTATTTATTTATTAACGAGAATAAGTAAGGTTTTATAACTAAATCTAAGAGCGAGTACCCATGAAATTAGTTACATTTGTTCATCACATGTCTAGAGGAGTACATCTTATAATAGCATTCTAACAAGAAATTTTTTTTGCAACAATCATATATTAGTCAATTCTATTACTCTCATCCTATGGTAGCTTATTAAAGTCCGAGAGTGATCTCCCCTTTTCTTGCTAGCCACATTGTACTCCTTGAGGTTAACATCCAAAGCATTGATTTCTTCCTGTAAAGAAAAAAATCTATGTAGGTAATGCCTAAGTTTCAGCCATCTCCCTTTTTCTTGCTAGCAACATTGTACTCATTGAGGTTGACATCTAGAGCATGGATTTCTTCCTGTAAAGAAAAAACCTATGTAGGTAATACCTCAGTTTCATCCATATGCCTGCTAGCCTTGTGTTCAATTCTTGGACCTCTTCCATTAGATTATAATTGGTTGTTAGTGGCTTTTGAAATTTCATATTCATTACTAACATACCAAGTTTTAATGTGTCCATTTTCTCAAGTATATGAGTGACTCTCTCCTTATCTTTACATTTGGTGCACCTTTCTCTACCACTGGTGCCAATATTACGTTCTTTTCTATACCACATTTTTCTCCACCCAATCAAGATAAAAAAAATTGATCAGCCTTTGTATATCCAACTATTCCCTCTACTCCTTTATGTCATATTCTATTATCACAATCACATGGTTCAACACTACATAAGACGTTCACCTTCTCCAACTTCACCTTCTCCACTTGCCAATTTTTGTTCCTTGCCCACTTAATTATTTGGCCTTGTTATTTGGCCTTATCTCAATTGTCTACCAAAGCCTATATTTTTATTATCCCAGTTGTTCTCACTGCGGTTTATCCCTAGTAGAGTTTCTAAACTTGCAAGCTACCTGATTTTATAGAGAGGCATTGGGTCAGGCCATCCGTGAACTTCACTGCATTGCTTTTGATCCTAATGAGTTTTAGTTTTTTTGTAATTTTTAATGTTATGTCAATATAAAAACGTTTTAGGATTTTTATGTCACATTTACCATGTGATATGTAATAGAATAGAGAGAAAAAAAGTTGCAAAAATACTCACTTCATTTTGGAATTTTTGAATGTATTGAATATATAGTCTTTGAAAAAAATAATTTTTTATTATCATAAAAAAACAATTTTTATATCTTTTCAATTTTGTATGATGAACAATCTATTTCAAATATATGTGAAAATTACTTCTTCAAAATTAATATAAAATTAAATACTAACTTAATAATTATAATAAATTAATATATATGAAACACATATTTTTTAAATATTTAAAACCAAAATAGTTTAAAAACAACATAATAAGAAATTAAAAAAATAAATTAAAATATGTAATAAAACTAATAAGTTAAAAAAACATAATAAAAGCTAAAAAAAAGTTAAAATATGTAAACCAGTGCTTATTTTAATAAAGGAGGAAACCAATGTGAAATTCATACTTTTATTTACCATTTTTTTTAATTTTAAAACAATACAATATATGGATAAATGAAAATATATAAAGCATTTCTTATTTTAAGAAAGAAGGAAACCAATGTGAAATTCATACGTTTATTTACTAATTTTTTAAATTGTAAAACAATACAATGTATCGATATTTATATTAATGATAAAAGTAATGTATCAATAGTTATATTGATGTTACAAGTATAATAACATTGTTGTTAAATATGAAAATGTTTCTTTTTAAATATACAAATGTTTAAGGGTAGTTGTGTTAATTTGAAAATTTTAAGATAACTAAATATATAAGAAATAAATATTTTTTTTTTACCAAAAATATAATCTATTAAAATAAATTACACATAAATATAACTAGTATCTTTTTATTATAGTTAATTTTAATAAATAAAATATTAGTAAAAGATCCTATATATTTTAATATTTTATTTTAATAAATAACAATTTAATAAATAACATAAACTATTGATATGTATTTTAAATCCTTATACCTTCTTGAATGTATATACATTAAAACTCTATATGTTTTAAATTGCTACCTTTTAGTCCTATATTATAGAGTAGATCACGGTAGATTTACAAGAGCCCAAAAAATAAGATATGTAATTTTAGAAACTGTTATTTATTGTATTTTATTTGCAAATGTTAAATTAATAAGACGCCAAAGTACATGATATGGAAAAAAGTTCCCTGTTAAGGCTTTGTTAGCACAGTTGTAACATTTTGTGCCATTAGTCCTCTTCCTTAAACACATCGTGCACTGCATCTATAGGGTTCTGAACCTCTCCAGGCCTGAGTGGAAGTGTCAATGTTAGGACCCCCGCCATGGTGAGAGGGGTCAGATTGCTACCGCGACGCAAAAAAATAGACACCCTTTGTGCAAGGTCATCATGTCAATGGATCGAACGACTCCTCCTTAGCTGCAGAAACCTTGGTTATGGGGATTAGTGCGAAGCTAACGAAGGTCGAATTCGATGCCTTCCTAAGGCAGAAATCAGTCACAAATTTTTCATCCCAAACAATCGCTTGGAAAATGCTCGACAGTAGATGTAACACCCCCAAGTTCTATGCTTTTCAAATTAGACATTGGAACATAAATCCAAAAGGGAGTGGACCCCAATGGATAATTACTTGTGTGGATGTGGTTAATTATTTATTTATGAAAAATAAATAAATAATTTTGTGTATGCACTATGACCAAATGAGAAATTGAGATCACATGCCTAATCCATGAGGTTATGGAAAAGGTAAAGACTTTCCCCAAAATCTTTCAAAAATCCTTGAAAGAAATTATTTCTAATTTAGATTTTTGAGGAAAAATCTAAATTCCCGAATGATGAGGAAAGTAGTTGGGAAGAGGTAAAAAGCTGGAAAAGCTGGAAAAGCAGAAAGCAGCTTTAAAGTCCCTAAGTAAGGGAAGCCTAGGCAAACAAGAATAAAGCATCCTGAAATTCTCGACGCAGAATTAGAAATAGGCTTTGGGGAGAGCATAGCTTAAATAAGCTGCTCCAGAACAGATTGAGTTAGTCTGTTCTTGGAGGATCTCAGCTCGGGGGTGAGTTTTGGAGATAGACGAACTCTAAGGTTGGGAGGACTGGTCATAGTATCGGTATGCATGCATAAATTTGGAGATTTATTTAAATCTGTATTAAATATATCTAGGATTATGAATTGTTATGTTATAAATTCTTATGCAAATTTGAGATTGAATGGTTGTCCAGTACCTTGTGCAATTACAATCTAGATCTAATAGCTGAAAATCTAGTATATTGATAGCAGAGACAAATGGTTGGATTATAGGGATAAGTACCTTGTAGTAATGAAGTTAGAGATGATAGATCATTTGAATATCTAATCTAATAACAATGTACAGGTGTAGCTTGCTGTCTTTTAAATGGAAATTTATTTGCTGGGTATAGACAGAAAATGTTAGCAAAACCGTAACCAGGAACAGCAAGTGCAAAACAACTAAACCTGTCATAAAAGTATTGATGGCAGTAGAACAGTCATACTACAGTGACAAGGATGGTAGAACTCTGAATTTATATTGTTTTATGTCATGAGAGTTTAATTATATGAAACCAAAAATTTAATCCTAACTAAGAACGAGGAACTAAATCTAGGGAGTATAAAACATCAACTTCGGTTTCCTTATTTCCATTTGATTGGAGAAAAATTTCTAAATCCTATTTTTCCAATGGAAGAGATTAAGAGGCACCAGAATTGCACGTATGTTGAATAATAATAACAATAATATAAGGGAAGAGCCCTACAGTTATATGTGATAAAAGTATGTGTAAAGGAAGATTTTAAGCATATTTAAAAATACTAGGAAAAGAGCATCTATTTACCTTCCATATAAACTGCTGGAAAAGTAGTTGGAGCAACGAAGGTTAACTGAATATAGATAGATGTATATGTGGATGCATACACCTATACCTTGATGCTGAAACTTTATAATTATAGATGCTGAAAAGTCTATAAGGCTTGCAAACTGGAAAGTTTGAGGAAGGGCCTATTGATCAGCTAGAGTTGGACAAAAATCTGAAAAAACTGACCTGAGAAATACAAACTAATATATATATAGATATATAAGTCAACTACATGGACTGAGAAGAGTGGAGGTCAAGCCCAAAAATTCTCATGGAAATTCTTATATTCCCATGGCTGCCTATAATTACTAAAAATAAATTAAATACCAGATAACAGTATTAATTTGTAATTGATTCAATAGAAATTTTTTTAATGTTATCTGGTGCATAAAGCAGAGTATATCTGAGTTTATGTTATGTGGATAAGAAGCTGGGTCTGGGAGACGTGACAAATGGTATCGGAGCAGAAGTTCAAAAATTGGGCAAGATATGTGCTCACAAAGAAATAATAAAGTGTTATAAATTTTATGAATATTAAAAATATTACTTCAAGTATACAAATATCTTGGATATACTTTAAGGTATACTTGCAGGACAATCACTTATCCCTGCAAAAATTTAGCTAAAACACGAGGCAAATCATGTACTCACACAGAAATATCTGTTGTTGAAAAATTTTTGCTAAGGTTAAAAATTTTGAACAGTAAACAGTCTTGAAGGATATAGCTGCAAAACTTAACCAAAGGGGATGAGCTACGCTAGTAAGGAGGAAGACATAATCATAAAGGAAAGAGTAAATGCCTCTAGACAGTAGTCTAAGAAATTGGTATGTACAGAAAACTAATATGTTTTAGAGTTATATGGAGTTTCTCATGGGTAAATAAAGTTTTTTCTTTAACGAGTTAGTTAATACTTTGGGATGTTGAGTTATTCGATGACCATACATTTAACAAATTGTGATGAAGTAGAAACATTTCAAATCTGTGTACTTGTATGGGAGTAATATGATGAGTCTCATATACCAGAATGTCTAAACCTATAATAGGTTTAATTCTGGAAATCGATATCTTTCAGAAAAATATTACTTCTATGAAAAATAAGAGTGTATGATTTTTTCTTCACTTGGACTATATATCCATGATGAAAAATAAAAATAAAAATAAATCTATAAGTTTACAATGACATATTTAGCTATTGTCCTACTATCATCATTATGTAAAAGAAATTTCAGTGTTCATAAAGTTAAGATACTAAAAACAATCTTAATACAGTAGAAAAGATCTATGTTGAAGTTAATGGAGAGGAAAGGGGAAAATGGTACTACCATGAACATGCAGAATTTAATCCCATATGTTGAACGAAGACTACAAGCAGTATAGAAGGATGATTTTTCATTTTTAAATTGCTAAACTAAGTGTTCTTTACTGTGATGAAAAACAATAGAGAAAACAGTAGTACCTAACTGATATATCATCTAGCTGGCCTTATTGAGCATCAGAAATTCCATATGGATGTATCATATTGTCCATATAACAAATGGTAAGAGAATATATGAACAATATATTCTATAAATGATCTAAGAATTTTAAGATCCTAGATTATATTCCAAGAGGAAGCATAGTAATAGTACAGCTTCAACGAAATAAGGAACTTATGACAAGATTAAACAGACATTTCAAGAACAGAAACTCCAGGAGTAACGAGTTCACGGATTTTCTTTTAATATTGCTGAAATACTTTCATAATTTAACCTTTCACTAGAAGTCTTCCAATTATGAGGGTAAGATCTTTAGTATGGATAGAACCTACAAAGAGAAAAATGAATTTATGTTTATTTCCCTATATACATAGAAAAGGGAACTTCTAGAGATAAGAGTAAATTTTTCTTTTATAAACAGTAACGCATTCTGATATGCTTAAAAATCGTTCAGTTAATAAGTACAAAAGGGAATTTTTGTAAGCACTGTATATTTATACAGGTAGAACTGTTATACATATAAATTTAAAACTGAGAAATTTTAATAAAGTTCGACAGACCAGTTTGAGATACAACTCGATAGCAAATTGCTAAAGTCACTGGAACATCATAAAATAGCCACCGATCTTAAATCTATAGAAGAGATCATTTTTTAATATGGCCACGAAACCCTGGTACCAATCTATTAAAAACATAATAAGTCAGTAAAGAGAGAGAAAGTTGCTGGAAGAGAATTCTGCGTAGTAAATGAAAAAAAAAAAAAAGCACTAATAACAAGAAGGATTGGAAAGAGATAATTTATCATAGTTTAATCCAATATAGAAGATATTCCTGAGAATGCAGGGAAATCTATACCTGTAGCCTGATGGAAGAGACGTAGTTCTGAACCTTTGCCTTGAAGAAGAAAAAGGTATAAGCGAAAATATAATAGAGTATGACCACTCCCTCATCCTCTTGAGAAAAATCGATTTTGGTCTTCATTTTTCAGTAAGAATTTCACCATATGCCGAGAGAAACCTTGGTTGAGAAAGTAAAACAATAATTACCAAAAATGAAAAACAAAAGGGTTTCCGACTAGCCGGATTTGAACAAGCGACGTAAGAATTTCAGCCAGGAATTATTTTCCAACTACAGGCCTCCGCTCTACCAACTGCACTAAAGATGGAAAATGCTTAAATGATCCAAATTGAATTAGGGGTTCCAGAAGGTATTACCATTTCACTACGAGGGGAACCTAGAACCGCAATTTAACTGAAACCCAACATGCCAAAAAGTTTCGGAATGAGAAATTAAGTTACACGATACTGGAATTAAACAATAGCTCCCGGCGAGGATTGAACTAGCGACCTTTCGCTTACGAAACGAACGCTTTACCTCTAAGCTACGGAAGAAATACATAGGAAACATACAGGAAGAAAACATGAGCTTGATATCATATTGTAAAAATGTAATAACCATTACATAGCAGGGAAAAAAATAAAAACTATTAGAATCATGAAAATTTCCAGTTGAACGTGGGTCGATGTCAGGGTTCGGCCTTATGACCTCATTCCCAACACTCAAGGCTTTCACCAATGCACCGTGACGTGGGTTGAACTGGTGTAGGTTCGAGCCCTTCAACGATCCAGAAAAAAAAATGTATTGCTAGAGTAACCCTTTCTCTCAGAAAATCTAGAGATGCAGGGTAGCGAGGTGCTTCGGCCGTTCTAAGTATACTGGCCGAGGAAAGTCCCCGGGCCAAATTTTGCAGAATTTGCAAGCTCAAAAGAGTAGATCTTCACTTTGTAGAACATCTAGCGCCCTAACGGGCGGGGCTGAGACAAATGTGGAGCCTTCTCTTCCAGGTGATGCTCGGCGAAGTAGTCAGCCATGCTCACAGTGATGCACCTGGTCGAACCGTTCAACCAACAGAATGGGGCTTCAGAGCTTCATTTGTTTTGGCAAGGGAGAAACTCTGGAACAACACCCCAATCAATATTTATGTTGACACATTCTATCAAAGATCTCTGCAAATACAGCAGCCGGATTTAGGGTTTACACGTTTGAGAAATTAGGGGCGCAACCACTCCCAAAGACTCCTCTGGTGTATAACGAAAGAGCAAACGGCTTAACAAAAAAACAATTGGGGCAGAAAACCCTAATGAATCTTATCCCTACAAATGTCAAGAGATTACACCGTCTCACGCAGATCCAAGGAAGCTCGAAGACTGGGAATTGTACGCCTTGATGTGATTTCACAACAGGAAGTAATTCGGGAGTTGAAAAATAAATTAATATACCAAGCGATTGTAATAATGACATTGGTAATTTCGAGAATTTTCCAGGGCTCGAGAAGGTGAGTCGTGAGCTGGACTCCTCAACTAGTATTAACAGCTAAATGGAGGATAGGTAAGTAATTAATGAAAATTGATTTCATCGAAATGAATAATAGGGATGTGTAAGTGGGAGAACCTTCAGCTCCACGACGACATAGTCTCGACGACGTACTAAACTATGAGTGCGTGCCCAATGCATTATATGCAAAAATGATATTTCGACGTGTTATTGAGATATGAGGCGGGTTCAATCATATTATCAAATGATATATACAAGTGTTTATAGCTATACGAATTCCATGCTAATATAAAAAGGGGGTTTTATAAATATATATAGATAGGTGACATATATATATGTGTGCCTTCACGTCATATTATTAAAGGGTAAAGATATATATGTGTTATATAAATGTGGGGGTTATATAATGTTATCAAAGGGCGTGCTCTATATATATGGAGAAACAAATATATAAAATTTGGAAAGAAGAGAAATATATAATCGGACTCTAGGTTTAAGAGCATATAGGAAAGACTATAGTTACTTAATACGTTAGTTAAGTATGGCATCATATGCTTTCACATATTTAGTTGAAGGAAAAAGTGATCTTGGTGAGATTAAATACCATTTCAAATTAAGTTGAGGGTGAGGTTAGGTATAAAGGTCTAACATGTATATATATAATTACTATGCATAGTTATTAAGTCAATACATTTTATGATGAAGTTAAGTGATTTATTAAAACTGGTGTCCATGTAATTAAATTTCACCACATTGCGAGAAAAAAAAAAAAAAAAAACATAGTATAGTGAAATTTAATTTGTGTACCGGAAATTGAGGATTAGGAAATTTAATAAGTGTTAGGATGTAATGGGTAAATAAGGATATCATGGTTGGAAGCAAAATTCCTATGGTTTAATCATATTAAAATTTAATTAAGATGAAAAATTAATACACCTATAAACCCCACTAGAGTGTGGTGGAATGGAGTATAAATAATTTTGTGGGCAAGAATATATATCTATAGGGAAATTAACCTTCAGGATAAGGTTAAGAAATGGATATTTGTAATTAAAACTGAAGTTAAAAGTTGGGAGTGTTAAAACAACTAAAATAGAATTTTATTAATATTCATTATAACAATAAGTTGATTAGAAGCATGAAAAGATATAAATGAATAATTGTGGGGTGATATGTGTTCCTAATATGTTATATAATACTATGTGTTACCATAGTTATTGGAACAAAAGAAGAAGGAAAGTTTATATTGGAATATATAGAGAAAGGTGGATAAAAGAAAAATGAAAATTTATATTTAATAGAGGTATTTTAAATATAAGTTGTAAATTCTTAATTAACTATTCAAAATATATATATATATATATAATAATAATAATTATCATGAGAAATGATAGATTAAAATGAAACAAATTGCACGTGGGACATAAGTTAAATCTACAATTAACATTATAAATATAGGTGATCTTGTTATATGTTATAATGTTAACTTTGTTGAGTTGTATGAATATAATATCTTCATACATGATAATTTATTTCAGTTAGTAAATTTCAAACTTTATACCCACGGGATTAAGGGAGAAGAAATAATTCACTAGGGAATATTAAAAGTGAATTCACCTTAAAAGTTGCAAGTAAAGTGGAAGGACATATTTTACCATATGGCCGGAATATTATTACTCTAATTATGGTTAAAGGAGTAATAAACACTATTGTGGTAGATTAAGTGGTAAAAGTATAATGTGAAAAAAAAAAAAAAAAATTGGATATTGATATTGGAAAAATTACCAAGATGATTTTCAAGTCAAGTATATTTAAGTCATGACTAAAGTATTTTGTGATAAGCATATTTTAGTTCATATACATGGAAAATAATGAAGGGGTAAGCTTAAGTATGATTTATAAACACAGTTAAATAGTTGGTTTAGTAATTGTGGACCATTGCATATTAAATGAATGAATGAATGAAGGGATAAAAATCCAATGGAGCATAATTAATTTCCTAAATTTATCAAGTGAAGCATGGGTTTAGGATTAGAAAAGGTTTTTTGTTACAAACCATATGTTGGTTATATAAACCATGGGTTGATTTCTAATGATTAGTGAAATTCACATATAGATATAATTTGTGAATTATCATTGGAATTTGTACAGCATGCAAAAAATAAATAAAAAATTAAAGTAAATGTATAAATTATGGTAATTCTTTGAAAAGGGGGAAATTGTGTCAAATTCAATTTTGACATTATCAAGTAGTAATACTTGTGAATGTGATGAATGATAGTAATTACATGTATTCACACTATAAAATTTTGTTGGTGTAAATTTTATTTAATTTAATTTTCCTGAGTCTTAAATTCAAAGATAGGGAAATAGTGTGAAATCATACAGCTACCAAAAAAAAAAAAGAAAAAAAAATGAGAAGGTATTGGAAGTACAACTATGAACTGAGAAAGGGTAAGCATAACCATGCATATGATACAATTGTTTTCTTTCATTTATGAGTACTGATGAAAAGTTGTAAAATTGTTTAGCCAAGTGTGTAACAGGAAATTGTACACTCTGGAAACAAGGAGAAAAAAAAAAGTGAAGATAGGTGCAGATAAATCACCCAGAAAATCAAGAAAAGCAGAACAGGACCAAGTTTGCATGAGGAAATAATCTCACTAAAAAAAAAACAAGAAAGGATAAGTAGTGTACTAAAAGTGCACTAAACTATTATGAACCTGAACGGTTTGACTAATAACTGAATTCCTTGAAATTATTGAAATTCAGAATGTTATTGTGGATTATTAATTATATGTACCTGATATTACTTACGTTGGTATAAATTGTGGACAGAAAGAATGGAATAAAAGATTTTCTAGACAGACTTCTTGCAAAGAAGTAGGAAGAAAATCCACTGCATAAAGCAGGAGAGTACTCTGCTGGAAACTAAGCAAGGACAAAGAAGAAATCTTCGTCAAAGTTGAAAAATCAACGTTAAAGGGTAACACCGAGGAAGGTGTTGGAAAGGGGGGAAACTAATGGATTATAAACTAGCCCTACCATTGCATATTAAATTTCATGATGTGTTTCATGTCTACTTGTTGAAAAAAAAAATAATAATTTTTGTACATGATGCTTCTCACATTATTGATTGGAATGTGATCCAGGTGGAACCAGAAGAGGAATTCCTTCCAGAGCCGCTTCAAATCTGAGAGCGGGAAGAAATTGAATTACGAAATCAAACAGTAGCTAGAGTAAAGGTGCAGTGGAGCACTTTACTGCTGAAAGAGCTACATGGAACAGAGAAGTTGAGATGATGGAAAAGCATTCATATTTATTTTCAAAATAAACTAAGTAGATAGTTGTCAACACCGAGGACGGTGTTTGTTTTCAGAGGGGGAATATGTAACACCCCCAAGTTCTATGCTTTTCAAATTAGACATTGGAACATAAATCCAAAAGGGAGTGGACCCCAATGGATAATTACTTGTGTGGATGTGGTTAATTATTTATTTATGAAAAATAAATAAATAATTTTGTGTATGCACTATGACCAAATGAGAAATTGAGATCACATGCCTAATCCATGAGGTTATGGAAAAGGTAAAGACTTTCCCCAAAATCTTTCAAAAATCCTTGAAAGAAGTTATTTCTAATTTAGATTTTTGAGGAAAAAATCTAAATTCCCCAATGATGAGGAAAGTAGTTGGGAAGAGGTAAAAAAGCTGGAAAAGCTGGAAAAGCAGAAAGCAGCTTTAAAGTCCCTAAATAAGGGAAGCCTAGGCAAACAGGAATAAAAGCATC
Source organism: Pinus albicaulis (assembly GCA_034641835.2). Taxonomy (NCBI): domain Eukaryota; kingdom Viridiplantae; phylum Streptophyta; class Pinopsida; order Pinales; family Pinaceae; genus Pinus; species Pinus albicaulis. The sequence continues at coordinate 14,082 of JAXQQM020075863.1, forward strand.
CTGAAATTCTGGACGCAGAATTGGAAACAGGCGTTGGGGAGAGCATAGCTTAAATAAGCTGCTCCAGAACAGATTGAGGTTAGTCTGTTCTTGGAGGATCTCAGCTCGGGGGTGAGTTCTGGAGATAGACGAACTCTAAGGTTGGGAGGACTGGTCATAGTATCGGTATGCATGCATAAATTTGGAGATTTATTTAAATCTGTATTAAATGTATCTAGGTTTATGAATTGTTATGTTATAAATTCTTATGCAAATTTGAGATTGAATGGTTGTTCAATACCTTGTGCAATTACAATCTAGATCTAATAGCTGAAAATCTAGTATATTGATAGCAGAGACAAATGGTTGGATTATAGGGATAAGTACCTTGTAGTAATGAAGTTAGAGATGATAGATCATTTGAATATCTAATCTAATAACAATGTACAGGTGTGGCTTGCTGTCCTTTAAATGGAAATTTATTTGCTGGGTATAGACAGAAAATGTTAGCAAAACCGTAACCAGGAACAGCAAGTGCAAAACAACTAAACCTGTCATAAAAGTATTGATGGCAGTAGAACAGTCATACTACAGTGACAAGGATGGTATAACTTTGAATTTATACTGTTTAATGTCATGAAAGTTTAATTTTATGAAACCAAAAATTTAATCCTAACTAAGAACGAGGAACTAAATCTAGGGAGTATAAAACATCAACTTCGGTTTCCTTATTTCCATTTGATTGGAGAAAAATTTCTAAATCCTATTTTTCCAATGGAAGAGATTAAGAGGCACCATAATTGCAAGTATGTTGAATAATCATAACAATAATATCAGGGAAGAGCCCTACAGTTATATGTGATAAAAGTATGTGTAAAGGAAGATTTTAAGCATATTTAAAAATACTAGGAAAAGAGCATCTATTTACCTTCCATATAAACTGCTGGATAAGTAGTTGGAGTAACGAAGGTTAAATGAATATAGATAGATGTATATGTGGATGCATACACCTATACCTTGATGCTGAAACTTTATAATTATAGATGCTGAAAAGTCTATAAGGCTTGCAAACTGGAAAGTTTGAGGAAGGGCCTATTGATCAGCTAGAGTTGGAAAAAACTCTGAAAAATTGACCTGAGAAATACAAACTAATATATATATATAGATATATAATTCAACTACATGGACTGCGAAGAGTGGAGGTCAAGCCCAAAAATTCTCATGGAAATTCTTATATTCCCATGGCTGCCTATAATTACTAAAAAGAAATTAAATACCAGATAACAGTATTGATTTGTAATTGATTCAATAGAAAATTTTTGAATGTTATCTGGTGCATAAAGCAGAGTATATCTAAGTTTATGTTATGTGGATAAGAAGCTGGGTCTGGGAGACGTGACAGTAGATGAAATATCATGCATTGATCTACAAATTATTTGGGATTTGGCCTCGAGAACAAGATATTCTGGCCTCGATCGAGAACAAGTGATCCACAACGGGAATTTTTTAGCTTCGAATCATGTAAAAAGGCTTCTTCACTATGATATTTGAATATGTAGAGGATTGCAAGAGGATCTTCAAAAACAGACCATATTTTATGGGAAGTGCAAGCCTCTTCGTCCTCTATTGGGAGGAATGCTATAACTTGGACAAAGAAGAATTCACCATGGATCTTGTCTATGTTTGGATCTATTCCCTCCTAAATGATTTTTTTGAACCTCACATCCTGGAAGGAATCGGGAACTCAATAGGAACGTTTGTAAAAAACTCGCAGATCACTTAACACCGATGACATGTGACCTATGCCCCGATCTGTGTCCATATGAACATATCTCAACTACTACCAGAATCCATGGTATGTATGTCAACTTGAGAGTGTTAATCATTTGATCATGCATGGGTGTTGAATTGTGTTGGTCGATTGATTGAAGAGGCCTCTTTTTTTATTTGTGTTTACTCGATGAGTTTTGACACCAAGATGAAAGAGTAAATGGAGATGTTCAAATGATGTGAAATTTTTTTCTTTGAAGGAGCACAAGGATATGTCATCAAGCTATTTTTCTTGCATGATGTGTTTTTTAGATTGATAGTTGTGCTTGTGACAAGATGTCACAGGATTTTTAAAGGTTGACTATTGTGAAAGAGGTTCATGTTTAGCCTTGATTATCAAATCCATGGCATGAGGAGCATGTCAAATTGGAGGATGAGGGAAAGAGAAAACATGTCAATGAATTTTCAACCAAAATGTTTGCAGCCATTGAAGAAAATTTTATGTGTTGATGCCAGGAAGGGAAAGAGGTGGTGAATGAATTCTTCCAGATGTGGAATTTGGAACCACGGAGGTAAAATAATGGCCATTATTTTCTTATTACTGCATATTTTGAAACTCATTGTTTCATTTTGCTCAAATGTGCTTAACTTGGGAAAGTGGTTTTCAAGGAGAAGCTTGCACCAAATGCATGTATGTGCAAACGAGAAACATGATTCTCAAAGGGAAGAAAATGAGTTAGTTTTCCAAGAACCAAGGGATTGATTTGGTACATAAAAGTGTTATATAAGTCAACAAGCAACCAAAACATGTTGGATTGGGTCAGCAGCAAAAGGAGAACATTGTTTGAAGCGCTAAGCCATTTGGAAGGCAATGCATTTCAGTGAGCGCAAATGGTTTTGATGGCAATTGTTTGAAGTAGAATCAAGATGATAGAACTTGGGAAATAGAACAGTATTCAGCTCTCATGAGATAACCAAATTTTGTGGGTCCAAAAGCATGTCAGTGGGAAGGATAGATCAGAATATGGATTAGGGGTAAAAATTTTCAAAAGAAAAAATTTCTAAAAATTTCACCAAACCAGAACGACCGGATCTGACCCATTGCCAAGAATTTGGTGCAATTTGTTTGACTCAAAATGGAGTCCGGATGAGGAAGTTAGAGCTCAGTGACCATCGTTCCGAATAGGCAAATTTTCAAAAAAAATAAAAAAAGGTCAAAGGAGTCAAGACAGTGCAGCCATGACGAAAGTCCCTCCAAGCCAATGACAATGTGACAAGTGTCACAGCAGGATTCATCGAATTTGTTTAGAGGTGAAATTTTTTTATGGATTTGGCTCCTAAGGTTGAAGTTAATTTATTTTTTTATGTGGAAAGACAGCACAACCAGAGGCTAACATGTGGTGCATCCAGGGTCCGCACGTTCCCCCTCTAGTGGACCCCCCTCTCCATGTTTGAAATCACATTTCACATTCTACAAGGCTCAATTTTACTTTATTGGTGCCCCATAGAAGCCCACTATTTTTATTGGTGCACCCCTTAAATTATTATTTTTATGTAGAATCTAATTATATTGTGACCCAATAGACTCCTATATATAGAAATTAGGTCTTATCATTTGTATCATCAAATAATTGTTCATCTATGTAATATAAGGAGGTACCCCCATCGAAGTGGATAATTTTTAATTTGTTGATCTATATTTTGGTCTATTTGTGAGTTGGTTGTAGAAAATGAAATCAGAAAAATAATACCCATTGACTTGAAATTTGAAACTTAATGTTTTCAATTTTGGAGCTATTGTTGACTGAGAGACAAAGAAGGGACCCACCGAAATATTTCACAAAGAATGAGAAGAGATCGGGTTCACTATTAAATTTGGGGCTCATGTGTAAAGCATCAAGAGATGAGGAAGTTGGCTTCAGGTATGTTGTGAGTAGGTAAATGCACTAATTCGACAACCAAAGACAACCAAAGATTGTCTTTGGTTGTCGAATGGGTGCATTTACCTACTCACAACATACCTGAAGCCACCTTCCTCATCTCTTGATGCTTTACACATGAGCCCCAAATTTAATAGTGAACCCAATCTCTTCTCACTCTTTGTGAAATATTTGGGTGGGTCCCCTCTTTGTCTCTCAGTGAACAGTAGCTCCAAAATTGAAAACATTAAGTTTCAAATTTCAAGTCAATGGGTATTATTTTTCTAATTTCATTTTCTACAACCAACTCACAAATAGAACAAAATATAGATCAACAAATTTAAAATTATCCACTTCGATGGGGGGACCTCCTTACATTACATAGATGAAAAATTCTTTGATGATACAAATGATAAGACCTAATTTCTATATATAGGAGTCTATTGGGTCACAATATAATTGTAGCCTACATAACAATAATAATTTAAGGGGTGCACCAATTACAATAGTGGGCTTCTATGGGGCACCAATAAATTAAAATTGAGCCTTGTAAAATGTAAAATGTGATTTCAAACATGGAAAGGGGGGTCCACTAGAGGGGGAATGTGGTAGACCCTGGATGCACCACATGTTAGCTTCTGGTTGTGTTGTATTTCCACATAAAAAAAAAAATCAACTTCAACCTTAAGAGCCAAATCCATAAAAAAATTTCACCTCTAAACAAATTCAATGAATCCTGCTGTGACACTTGTCACATTTTCATTGGCTCGGAGGGACTTTCATCATGGTTGAACTTTCTTGAATCCTTTTACCTTTCTTGAATCCAAATATCAAATTCAAAAAATTTTAATTTATAGAATGCTAGGAAATGTATTAGTTTAATGCCCTCCAACTTGAAGAGTGTTTGTTATCCTGTATAGGCTAAAGGTTGATGATTATGAGCACACAATTATTCCCTTCAAGATTGTGAGGAGAAGGATATTTATGGTTCAAAATCAATTTATTGATCTCTTTATGCATAATTTATAATCTCCTTCACAACTTTCGGTTGAGGATCTATTATGATAGTCATTATAGACTATGAGGAGGAGGAGATATAAGGTTGAAAACCATGCTTTAATCTGGCTTTAATATCTTCATGCAATGTCTCTACGGAGGAGATATAAGGTTGAAAACCATGCTTTAATCTCGCTTTGATATCTTCATACACTATCTCTAACTTCACACTTTTAATTAATTGGAAATGAAAATTAGAGAAATCAATCCTTTTTTGAGAATATGTTAAAAGTATTTCAACAGTGAGCAACTGCACAATAACACACCATCAACAACTTCAAAACCCTCCATGTTTTAAGGATTTGAAATTACATTTCTTTATATTTTTTTTTCATAATCCTTTGAGAAGTAAATATCAAAAAAATATAACCAAACCATCTTAAACAATATAAATGCTAGAAAAAATATAATAAGTAGATAAAATTTTATCTCTAAATTTTAAGACAAGTATATAAAACTAATAAAACATACAAAATCTTTAAATTGAATTCAATAAATTTCTATTCATCAACTAAGAGAATGGAGAAAACAACATCATTTATGTTGGGTATGGATTATTAAAGTTATACATATATATGATATGCCATTGTTGATCAATAAAAATCTTTCCTGAATTGGGTGAGGTTGGATAGGGAGGGGTCATTGTCACATCCCGCAATTGTTAGGGGTGACATGCATCCATGTGAGACTCCATCTCTAAATGTGGCATGAGCCTATATTTATTACTATAGAGACATATGAGTTATTTTACTATCATGGCCCATATACACATGAACCTCACACACATGGAAGGGAGGTTAGTAGTGGCCATTATTCCTCCATCATTCTTGAATTTGGCTCTGTATCTCACATTCATTCCTCATATCCAAAGCTATTTTATGGCTCCTTAATGATATTTGGTGATTCAATCTGTGTAGTTTTCTCTAGCATTTGTGTCATTTTCACCCATTCTCTCTCTAGTCTGCCATGATTTCTCTGAGTGGTGACTACCCTTATGTGCCTTTATTTTAGTCTCGCACTCCATTTTGACACCACTTTTGTTTTTTCCATTGTCCATATCCTTGTCGTTGTGTCCACCTCAAATATTTTGTTGTCTCTAGGAGTTGGAACATGATTTATTTTCCTTGGATACTCCACCAATCTCCATCTTGTAGCCCCTCTTGGAGAATTCATATCTATTTAATCCGCTAACCCCTTAGCCTTGGTAAGGAAATGTACAAAGTGCATCCATGAATATTACAAATGTAATAGATTTACTAGCTCTTGAACTCACTTAAGCATGGAAAACTAAACATGTAGCTTCAAAGAACGAGTCCCAATGGAGGTCCAGGAGGAGATACAAGGTTGTAAATTTGATATGGTAGTTGAGAGAGGTTGTTTTCCCAGTTTAAAGGTGTTTGATAATTAATCTGAGAATGGATAAATAAGCACACATTGACTATTTACATGTATTAGAGAATGAAGATGTGTAATACCCCCAATTTGTGTGTTGAATTTTTAAAAGTTAGACATTTGAACTTAAATCCTAAGGGGGTGGACCCCAAGGGATAAGTGTGGTGTGAATGTAATTGCATAATTTATTTGAGGAAATAAATAAAATGATTTTTCATTTTGACCAAGATGAGAATTAGAGATCACTTGCCAAATCCATGAGGATGGATAAGGCAACAAATCCCCAAAAATCTTTCAAAAAAAAAAATCCTTGAAAGAAATTAATTTAGATTTGAGGAGGAATCTAAATTTCCCCAATGAAGAGGAGTAGTTGGGAAGAGGTGAGAAAAAGCTGGAAAAGCTGAGGAAAAGCATAAAACAGCTTTAAAGAGTCCCAAAATGGGAAGCCTAGGCTAAGCAGGAAAGAAAGCATCCTGCTATTCTGGACGCAGAATTAGAAACATGCTTTGGGGAATTATGAGCTTAAATAAGCTGCTCCTAAGCAGATCAGGGGTTGATCTGTTCTAGGAGGTGATCTCTGCTCGGGGGTGAGTCCTGGGAGACAAAGAGGACTCTAAGGTTGGGAGGTTGGTCATTTGCAGATTTTGGTATGTTCTGAAAGTTTTGTTATTCTACTTTCTGATGGTATGAATTGACTACATATAGAAAAATAAATTAAATGGTGTGATTGATGTTAGTACTACATTTAACAGAATCCATCTTAAGGCATTCACCTTCCAGATTCTGTTTAGTTGTAGACTATAAATCCATAGAGTAGAAACCTCCAGAATCTTTAAACCAAGACGGTTTAAATCTGAAGGTACTTAGTCTCCATAGACAATAATTGTTTAATTTGTATCACCTGTATGTATACAAAAGTAATAATATATGCTCACATGTAAGGGTGAAAGTATATGTAGATTTGAAAGATTATTAATTGATCCTCTATTAGTCCTACTTTTAACCAGGAGGAATACCATGAGGTGCCCTTTTTCTATTTTGCATGATGGAAAGGACACATAGGTCAAATAGAATGGTATGCAAATTTTAAACCATGATTGGTTCAAGTCTATAGATATCTATGTCAATAGAAATTCTATGAAGAAATGGTAAGCTACTTCTACCTTATACCATCATTTAAAACTACACATAACCATAGCGACGAGAATTTAAATATGGTTGTATTAAAATAACAACAGAAATCGGATGTATATATGAAAACGCTATATCTATGAACTAGGGTAAGAAAATACAACGATGTCATTAGCATAAAGACTTTGACTAGATTATATTACTTTTATATTCACGTATAACTTAACCGATTTCAAAGAGTATTGAAATGTGTGAAACACGTATTAACATATACCCCTACAACAATAATATAAACGAAACAAGTAAGGGCGATGATCGTTCGGCATTATATATATATATATACGAGTCTATCATGGTGAGACGTGCGACGTGATGCATTTGACTGTTGCGTACCCTGCTATCATGGTATCGTTTCATAAAACAATCCATGTATCACTGTGCAAAATAATTATTACCGTAACAAAATATAACACAGCAAAAACAAATTATGGCGCACATATGCGGCCTTGACCATCTAATTACCAGAGTATATCCATAGTGGAACTCGCTTATTCACCTGTACATCCATTGACGGTCCATGATTAAGAACGTGGTCAAGGTACCTCTCTGCTATTTTGTGAAATTATAAGGGATAAACGCCGGAGTTAAAACCATACAGAGAAATCATTACAAGTTATCACTGCGTAAGATGAGATGGTACTTACGTTATAGCCGCGGCCTGTAAACAAAAGAGGGGTCGACAGTTTAATACCAAGGAGGTCTGCGAAGGATGAACCTGCACATTCGCTACTGGAGGAGGTTGAAAACTAAAACTATCATATAAGATAACAGGTAGGGATCTGTGTAACAATTGCGTCAGTGTGATGCGAGTATCAACGCAAGAAAAAAAAAAGAATTATACGTGACCACAGAAATGGCGTGTGAAATGGGAAGGTCGAGGAACAGTCGAGCTTCGGCCTGCGGTCCTACCCAGAAATAGAACGACAATAGATTTTCAATCTCAGAACAAGTTAAATGAAAAACCCTCCCACTGTAGAAATGATGGTATAACGAGGTTTCCAGTGAGCCTGAGTAGATGAATGATATAGCAGAAAAATCATTAATCATTGCATTTTGGAGATCGTAGAAATAAACGAACCAGAACCTCTTGGAATAGCACCGGAGGTGCGCACGAAACCTCCACAAACATGTAGCAACACGTAAACACAACCTTGGAGTTGAATGGCGCCCAACCGCATCGTGGAGGGGTTGACCAAGGTGGAGATCTGGAACGTACTGCCCAGGCCGAAGTGAGTTCAAATGAAGAGGGCCGAGGATCCTCCCTGCACTGAAACAAAATCAAAAACCACAGGTGAGCATTTAGAAAAAAAAAAGGCTGTGCAAGAGTTAAAGAATAATAACGCGAAGAAGAATAGGGTAGACTGGGCACGAAAAATATATACAGTCGAACGCATGGCTTCGGGTAGCACTTCGGAGAGCATGAAAACACAACACAATGTAGATAACACTCTTGGGAACGCAGCTTGAACCGGACTGCTAGCCACTAGACAGGTTTCGCAGTTCTGACTTCAGAAAGGTTGAAAGAAAAAAGAAAACACGAGGCTTCAAATAGAAGTCAGAAACCCTAGGGTTAGAATCGACGTGGGTACCTACAAAGAGTTAGATCCCAGACTTGCAATCCCAAAAGCCTGATCAGATCCCGAGGGGTTGTAAGGAGCAGATTCAGCGAACCAGGTGTACAGTTCTAAATAGGTTACTTATATTACACAACTTCGTTCAGTACCAAGGGCAATCACCTTTTCGGCAAAGCGATAGATTTCATCCTGGCAAATGTACCCTGGCCGGTTGCTACAACAGCTAGCTCGGAATCGTGGCAGCTTCTCATATGCAAGAGCATCTGGGTTGGAACGCAGTTTCTGCATGGGGAGGGCAGAACACGCCATTGGGAATTCTAGACAAAGTTCGACCGAGTAAGAACTGTACAAAGTTCATTCGATCATTCCCCATCGACGGTGTAATGCTCGGAAATCCAACTCCTCCAGTCTCGCACGCAACCTGGTCCTGCATAAAATCCAGTGCAAGAAGAAAGATTAGAAAACAACCAATGGTTTTGTAAACCCTAAAACCGGTGGCAGAAAAACCATGTAAAGTAACCCTACATAAAGTCTAGGGTTGGGAATCCATAGGTAAAGGGACTGAGCGCTGTCAGGTTTTAGAATAACCGGATGGGAATGAACAAAAATCATTGCACTCTCGGAAGACCGAGGTGTAACACCATAGAAATGAATAATGAAAATCGTGAAGTTACTGTCATGATCGGAAACCAGTTTATCAAAACAATTATAATGGTACGCGCAAGCCGCGCAGAGATCATAGGTTGCGCTAATACATATATTACGAAGCAAACATAATTATTGACGTACAATAACCATATAGAGTGACCAATGAAAATACGATGATGCCGGCAAGGTCAAACCTACGCGGCACTATCTTAGACCAACCCATAATGTTAATTATACCTAACCTTGGAGAGCGGGGATATAATTATGCTCATGAGTCGTGTTGAGTATATATATATATATATATAGGTATTTTGATGTGGATGTATAAGGTTAACGATGTCCCTTTTATAAATCGTATAATCGAGCAATTAGGTTGTAAATATAAAGTCATGTGAATACATATATAATATTAACATTTCACATGTGATGAATTCATAATTCATCACTTGAGTACTATACCATTGGAAGGATTTGGCTATAGGGAATGGCTTCTCCTATAATGGTATAGAGAGTGGATTCTCCGATAATAGAGAAATGTTTCAAACATTAATATAAATTATATCATTAGTCTTTCCATTTTAAAAGAAAAAGGGGTTATTATTTCTTGAAATGTTTCATTAGAGGAAAAAGGAAGAACTTTAGAGGTTAGTACCAATAAAAAAATATCTACATGGAAAAAAAAAAAAAATTTGGGTGTGACAAATGGTATTGGAGCCCGATTACAACAAATTAAGAACATTAGTACACTCATTGTACTTATTACCTATTTTGTTTTTCTAAAGTTTTATAAACCTTGCTAATGCGTATTTGTAAGTGTGTACGGTTGAAATGGCTGAAGGTGAAGGGATTTATGTGGATACAACGGGATGAGTTTTCACTCAGGATCCCAATGCCCGGTATTAGCTATATATTTGCAATTTTTGAGAAATTGTGAATTGGCCAAAATGACATGTTGTCATCAACGATGAGAACAAGAAAAGCTCATCGGAAGAACTCACTTTAGAACATTTAGGAAGCGATGTAATAAAAGAGAAAGATGGATGAGTCTGAAGATGATGAGGCTGCTAGACATCAACATAAACAGAAAAGAGAGTTGCAGGGGGAGTTCCAAAAGATCAAACCTCCCTCCTATGATGGGGAGAAGGAAGAAGATGATGAGGCTTGGATTTTGAACATGATCAAGTATTTCCAAGTTTATGAATATGAGAGCAATCTGAAGGCTAGATTAGTTGTGTACCAGCTACAAGGAAAAGCTACACTATGGTGGGAAGAGACTAAAATGGTGCATGCTATTGATGAAAAAACAGTTACTTGGGAAGATTTTCAGACAAAGTTCAAGAGTCGTTATTTGAATGAACGTTATTATGATGATAAAGCAAAAGAATTCCATGAGCTTAGGCTAGGACAGCTCACTATTGATGAGTTCGTCACTAAGTTTACTAATCTATTGAGGTATGTTCCTTACATTAGGGAAGAAAAGGCAAAGGTGCAAAGGTTTTTAAACTGTTTTCCTACTGTGTACAAGGAGAAAATTGAGTTTGACAACCCCAAGACCATGGATGAAGCTGTTAGAAAAGCACGATTATGTTATCAACAGTTTAAAGGCAAAGTTGAACAAGGGAAGAGCTGGCTGAACAAGGGTGAGTTCAAAGGTAAAAGACCAAAACCAGCATGTCTAAGAAATTTTGGTAAAGATCATCAACGGAAAAAATTCAATAAACCAAAAGAAAGTCAGACTGCTCAATCCCAAGTGGTTTCAAAACCAGTAGAAGGGAACAATAAAAAGGAAGGGACAGTCAGAATGAAGGAACCTTTGAAGTGTTGGGGCTGTGGAGAACCCCATATGATGAGGGATTGCCCCCATCGAAATATTCATATGATCAGCAGAGAGCGAGAGGCAACAACAGTCAATGACATAGCTAGAAGCATACCAACTATCAGTGCAGCCTTGGAAAATCGGCAAGTAGAATATCAAGCCACCATGGTGGAAATGGATGGTAAGATTTCTGACATACCTATTACTGTTTTGATTGATCCATGTGCTTCTTTGAGTTACATTAGTCCTGGAATTGTAGAAAAATGTAAAATTAAACCTGAAAAATTTCAACAGTCATGGTTGGTACAGCTGGCTACTGGAACTAAGAGAAAAGTCACACATAAATTGCCCAAAACAGCAATTCAATTGAATGGCTTTACAACAGAAGTAAATTTGAACATATTGACATTAGGATCATATGATTTACTGATAGGAATGGATTGGCTGGAAAAGAAGAAAGCCTTGATGAACTGCTGGGATAAAACCCTGCATTGTGTGGATGAAGAAGGGAAACCTTTTACACTAAAAGGGAAACCAAAATCCATTTCAATAAGACAAATATCAGCCTTACAATTGAAAAGAACAGCTAGAAAAGGATACCAAGTCTATGCAGTGCATGTAGAAGAAATAGAACAGAAAACTGAAGAAGAGTTACTGGATGCTATACCAGTCATCAGAGAATTTAAGTCTTTCCCAAGGAAATCCCTCATCTCCCCCCCAAAAGAGAGATTGACTTTTCTATAGATCTGGTGCCGGGAGCCACACCTGTTTCCCGAGCCCCCTATCGGATGAGTCTGCCAGAACTGATGGAGTTGAAGATGCAACTGCAAGAATTATTAGATAAGGGTTACATTAGACCAAGTGTTTCTCCATGGGGAGCACCTGTTTTATTTGTTAAAAAGAAGGATGGAACTTTTAGGATGTGCATTGATTATCGTCAACTGAACAAATTGACCATTAAGAATAGATATCCACTTCCTAGAATTGATGATCTGTTTGATCAAGTGAGAGGGGCCTCAGTCTTTTCCAAGATAGACCTAAGGACGGGGTATCACCAGCTCAGAATTAAAGAAGAAGACATTAGCAAAACAGCATTTCGAACCAGGTATGGGCATTACGAATTTGTGGTCCTACCTTTTGGTTTGACGAATGCCCCTGCCACATTTATGTGCTTGATGAACAGTGTGTTGAATAAGTATTTGGACAAATTTTTTCTTGTGTTCATAGATGATATCTTAGTTTATTCTAAAAATGAAGATGAACATAAGGAACATTTGAGGATAGTGTTGCAGACTTTGAAAGAAAATCAGCTATATGCTAAGATCAGTAAATGTGAATTTTATAAAGATAAAATTCAATATTTGGGTCATATTATTTCTGAAAAAGGGCTTGATGTTGACCCTGAAAAGGTAAAAGAAATTAAGGAATGGCCAGTCCCAACTGATGTTTCAGCAGTAAGATCATTCATGGGGATGGAAATCTACTATCGTAGATTTGTGGAAAGATTTTCTGCCATAGCACATCCCATCACTTCATTGCAAAGAAAGGGTGTCAAGTTTGTGTGGACTAAAAAATGTCAAAACAGTTTCGAGCAGTTGAAAAAAAAACTTATTTCAGCCCCTATATTAAAAATTGCTGATCCTGATAAAGAGTTTTTTGTATGTACAGATGCTTGCAGAGAAGGGCTGGGAGGAGTCCTGTTGCAGGAAAATTCAGTCATTGCATATGAATCTAGAAAACTGAAGACTCATGAACAGAACTACAGTGCATATGATTTAGAATTTGCAGCTGTTATCCATGCTTTAAAAATGTGGAGGCATTATCTCTTCGGGAAGAAGTTCACATTAATGACTGATCATATCAGCCTCAAATATTTTTTCTCCCAAACTGACCTGAATGCAAGACAAGCCAGATGGCTGTCTTTTCTAAGTGAATTTGATATGGACATAAAACATACCAAGGGGAAGGAGAATAAGGTTGCTGATGCATTAAGTAGAAATGCTTGTCAAAATCTAAACAACATGGGGAGTAGCGCCCATATGGAGGTAGAGGAATTGGTGGGAAAAGCAGCAACTCAAGATCCCAACTATGAAGCACTATTGGTGAAACTACAGACAAGGGATAAAACTGATTTCACTAAAAACCAAAAAGGGCTGCTCTATTACAAAAACAGGTTGTATATTCTAAATATAGAGTCATTGAAAAGAGAAATTCTAGATGAATATCACAAACAGCCCTATGCAGGACATCCAGGATATCAAAAGATGTTAACAGCCCTGAAGAAGAATTTGTTTTGGCCAGGAATGAAGAGAGATGTGGCAGAGTATCTAAGTAAGTGTATGGAATGTCAACTGGTCAAGGTTGAGCATCAACATCCAGCAGGTCTTTTAAATCCCCTGCCAATTGCAGAATGGAAATGGGACACAGTTTCCATGGATTTTATAACAGGACTACCTAGAACCAAATATCAACATGATTCTGTAATGGTAGTAGTAGACACTTTAACCAAAGCTGCCCACTTTATACCAGTGAAATCTACCTTCGGAACAGCTCAAGTAGCAAATGTTTTCCTAAAGGAGATAGTAAGGCTTCATGGAGTGCCTAAAGTAATTGTTTCAGATCGAGATGCTAAGTTTACAGCAGCATTTTGGAAAGGATTGTTTGGAGGGATGGGTACTAAGCTCAATTTTATTACTGCCGATCACCCTCAGACAGATGGGCAAACAGAAAGAACAAATCAAATTTTAGAAGATATGTTGAGAATGTATGTGATGGATAGGCCATCAAAATGGGAAGAGTCTCAAACTGATGGGCAAACAGAAAGAACAAATCAAATTTTAGAGGATATGCTGAGAATGTACGTGATGGATAGGCCATCAAAATGGGAAGAGTATCTGCATTTAGCTGAGTTTGCCTATAATAATAGCTACCAATCCTCTATTAAGATGAGTCCATTTGAGGCACTCTATGGGAGGAAGTGCCGTACTCCCTTGAGCTGGAGTCAACCAGAGGATAAACTGGTGTTAGGACCAGATGCACTACAAGAGATGGAAAGAATTGTTAAACAAATACAGAGAAATATAAAGACAGCACAAGACCGACAGAAGAGCTATGCTGATAAGAAAAGGATGCACCGAGAATTCAAAGTGGGGGATCATGTGTATTTGCGCATCAAACCCAAAAAGAGCACACTTTATGCAGGAAGTTGTGCAAAACTGGCTCCTAGATATTGTGGGCCTTTTGAGGTGTTAGAAAGGGTGGGACCAGTAGCTTACAAGTTGGCCTTACCACCCCATGTTAAAGTGCATAATGTATTTCATGTTTCATTATTAAAAAGATATGTACATGATGCTTCTCACATAGTTGATTGGAATGTTGTACAGGTGGAACCAGAAGGGGAGTTTCTGCCAGAACCGCTTCAAATATTGGAGTGGGAAGAAATTGAATTGAGAAACAGAACAGTGGTCAGAGTAAAGGTGCAGTGGAAGCACTTTACTGCTGAAGAAGCCACTTGGGAAAGGGAAGCTGAAATGATGGAGAGATATCCATTTTTGTTTAAATGAACTCTAGTAGTTGAATAAGAACACCGAGGACGGTGTTTATTTGCAGAGGGGGAATATGTAACACCCCCAATTTGTGTGTTGAATTTTTAAAGTTAGACATTTGAAATTTAATCCCAAGGGGGTGGACCCCAAGGAATGAGTATGGTGTGAATGTATTTGCATATTTTATTTGAGGAAATAAATTAAATGATTGAGCATTTTGACCAAAAAAGAGAATTAGAGATCACTTGCCAAATCCATGAGGATGGATAAGGCAACAAATCCCCAAAAATATTTCAAAAATCCTTGAAACAAATTTATTTAGATTTGAGGAGGAATCTAAATTTCCCCAATGAAGAGGAGTAGTTGGGAAGAGGTGAGAAAAAGCTGGAAAAGCTGAGGAAAAGCTTAAAGCAGCTTTAAAGAATCCCAAGATGGGAAGCCTAGGCTAAACAGGAAAGAAAGCATCCTGCTATTCTGGACGCAGAATTAGAAACATGATTTGGGGAAATTATGAGCTTAAATAAGCTGCTCCTAAGCAGATCAGGGGTTGATCTGTTTTAGGAGGTGATCTCTACTCGGGGGTGAATCCTGGGAGATAAAGAGGATTCTAAGGTTGGGAGGTTGGTCAATTGCAGATTTTGGTATGTTCTGAAAATTCCAGTTATTCTATTTTATGATGGTATGAATTAGCTACATATTAAAAAAAAAAAAATGCTTGATTATTGTAGTACTACATTTAACAGAGTCCATCACTAGGCAAATACCTTCCAGAATCTGTTTGGTTGTAGACCAGAAATCTATAGAGTAGAAACTTCAGAAACTCTAAACCAAGGTCGGTTTAAATCTGAAGTTACTTGTCCTCTACAGATGATTAATTTTGTTATGTTTCCTGTAGAAAAAAAAAATGATATGATTTACTTATGTGTATACTAGAGACCCATTAAAGTAGCACTGAAATATACATGGTTTGCAGCATAAAGTAAGACAGCAAAATATTATAATATAGATTGCAGATATGAGCATGTTAACATTGATAACATTTATGGATTTCATATATGAGCCTTCTAACACTTGTAATGATGCTAGGGAAGGAGTAATTCTACACTATATGAGAATTATACCATTTATATGGGTATAGATTCTTTATTTAAATATACTCTTACTCCTTGAAAACCTGCAATATAGCAAATTAAATTACTTATAAATAAGGTTTCCTAGTCAACCACCCTTGAATACACATAGGTATACTTTAAAAGAAAAATAGAAATTTAAAGTAAGTATTCTGGAACATGTGGGTTGACTCTTATAAAAAAAAAAACCATCAAATAAATGTTACATAAGGGAATGGATATAGTACTCCTAGAAATTTTAGAGTATTGTGCATTGTCACTTCATCTCTAAACCTTGAAATAAACCTTTGAGAAATCGAGTTAAATCTATGTTAATACACAGCCTCACTTGAACTAGCGGATACCTATAGATATCTATATATGCATAAAAAAGAAACAAAGAAAAAATATCCAAATATATTAACATGTATCGAAATAACTAAGCAATGATATAATTGTTAGTGTCGACCCCACACATATCAAATACATATATATCTGAATGTTTATATGTCACCCGAGCGATACAATTACGAATCAAATATTTCAACGATGGTATAAACAAAAAGGGAACCTATCTATACAACATATCTATATGAACATATATTTACAAACGGTGGATATAAAACGATTCAACGAAATATTTATGTTAATCATTATCGTTAGTGAAATACGAATATGGTCAAATCATAATGATGCATGGTGCATAATTCAAAAGACTATGTATTCAGCCCATACTCGACGAACTCATTAGAGCGTCGCCACACTGATACGTCACGGCATATTGGATGATATGTCCGAATAAAATTAAAACGAACAGAGTGATAACCAGAACGTTAAACGATGCGGAAGCGACGGTTATAACCCTAATCAATTCGCAATAGCGGAGATACCTTATCATATTAGCAAAGATCATTACGAAACTGAATAGAGCTCAGACAGGACGAATATACGTGCGCCCTGAACGCTGTCACTGTTCCATATTTAATCACAGAGTCACTCTTATTCCTGCACAGAGATTTTCCAAAGAAAGAATTAAGTCAGTAACCATTCTGCCCATATAATGTAACATATGGATCAAAGTAGAGTGTATAGACTGGTCATGACCGCCATTGACCATAGTTGCGAGGTGAACCATTCAACAAAACTTTGGTCAATAAACACGTTAGAAAAGAAAAAAAAACTCGAGATTCATCAGTTAACTCGAGCATAAAGGATTGAGAAATAGAAGAAGAGCAAAGCAATGAAATGATAGGCACGGCATTAACAGGAGTACCCACCCAAAGGGTCGAAGCCAGCTTTCTCTGTAAGCCCAAAGGGCCGAAGCCTGCGCACTTACGTGAGTAAAGAAATTTACGTGAGTAGAAAAAAAACACAATCAAGAACCCAGACGCCTTCACACCTTAACAGGTAGAGAACTGGAAAAGTAAAGTAGATACCAGTGAACGCTCGGGTAAACGGCACCGCGAGGATTCTGGTAAAACGACTCTTATCTCGCGGTGAGATGAGCAACCTTCATCATCCTTTTTCCAGAATGAACCCCAAATCCATTTCCATCACGACTAGAGCCCTGCCACGCAAACAATAAGAGAATGGTAAGAATCACGGTCTAAAGCCACAAAAAAAGAAGAAGAAGTTGCTGAATAGAAAAGAAAAGACGCGATAAAAGAACTGCATACAAACCCTGTAGTCGTAGAAGGCATAGCCGGTAAGAGGATTTGCTGTAGAGAGCAATCTGGATATATTCTCTTCTCCGCAAGACCTGTAATAACGAAATAAAGAAGCCGAAGAGTGCTGAGTTTTGTGGCAGAGAAAGGTTATTAATAACCACCAAACCCTAAAATGAGATCGCTCCAGGTACCGGTGAAATGAGGTTCCAGGATTGCTCAGGTACACTCGGGCGATTTCAAGTTCTCCGAAACCTTGAAGGAGGATTCCCAGGATCAACGTTGAGCCGAGGCATTGGTACCCTTCTATCAGTTAAGATTATTTTAATCTTGTTCGACGTACGTGGGAAGCGAGATACCAGCGAGTGCAGGAGGGGCTGCTCATCAAAAGGACCAGCTTCAGCTCCAGGTGTTGGCAAGGCGCGCTTTCAGTACCACAAACAGTGTGAAAAAAAAAAGTGAACTGAGCAGTCACCATCACGAACCTAAACTCTCGCCACGGCAAGCTGGCACCAGTACGCGTGGGTTAGCACGCCACACAGTCGCGCTCATAATCTGTCATATGCAAAACCAAACCATCAGCGAAATCATTAGTATGGGCAATTATACGCTGCGTAGGATTAGGGTTCGATCGAACCATTGATAGGGAGAAGTGGTATTATAAACGACCCCGCGTGATATAACCCGTGTACTCTTTCGGCAAATGGCTATAACGAAACTAGAGTTAAAACCAGTGGAAAACCACAAATCCGCGCAACGGGAAAAGTACAGGTAAGTTTTACCATGGAAACTGGTGTATAATATATTCGATAGGTTACCAAAGGCACTCCACGAAAGTGATACATGTGAGAGGAGCAAGGTAAATATATAAGAAAAAAAAAAGATTTGTTCAACTTATGCGTAATGTATATATGGTGGCATCTCCAAAACGGATTTGCAATTATACATGAATATATATATATGACTATATATATGACCATAGGAATATATATATATTCATATGTGCATGGAATTAATACTACCCAGGATATATAATATATATGCCAAGTGAAATTATATATATAACAAGGATTGGAAATATATATAATATATATAAACATAGTAGCTATAGGGATATATGCCTATACTAAATCAATATATATTGCCCAAGACTCTTTATGAGATTAGTATATGAGAAATTGGAAGATGTATATTATAAATAGGGGAAATTACCCATAAGTTATAGTGGATATTATTAACAAGACCTTATGGTTATAGAAAAAAAAAAAATTCTCAACGGGAGGCGTTATGCAAACTGCCTATTTAGTGTGAACCAATCATATAGGAATAAATCTTTGTATCTAAATCAATGGCATCTAGTGCAAACAATTAAATATAATTAGAAATCAACATCTACACTAAAATCAATGCATTTAGTGAAAACAATTAAAATGGATTATAAATCACCATTTACACTGAAATCAATTCATCTAGTGAAATAAATCCCTCTTTACCTCCATCTCTCCACTCTCTCACATCCTCCCTCTTCCTTCCTCTCTCTCCATTTATTTCTCGCATATATCTCTCTCTCTCTCTTCACCCTCCAACTATGTTACTATATCCCTCCATCTCTCCTTCTATCCTCCCTTCTCCCCATATCTCCTTCTTTATCTCTTTATCTCGCCCCAAAACATACACAAACTCTCTCCATATCTCCCTTGTCACTTCATCTCTCTGTCCACTTCTCACTCTCTATGTATTCCTTATTCCCTTCCTCTCTCCCCCTCCAACTCCATCTCTCTATCCTTCCATATATCCTTCTATCTCCCTCCCTCTCTCCTCCTCTCTCTCATCCTGGCTCTCTCTCTCTCTCTCTCTCTCTCTCTTTGTCCTCCAATTTTCTCTCTTCCCCATCACTCTCTTCCTCTCTCTCTCATGTCCTCTCTCTTGTCCTTTCTCTCTCTCTCTCTCTTTTTCTCCTACATTCCTCTATCTTTTCCTCTCTCTCTCTCTCTCTTTTCCATCCAATCCTCTCTCTATTTGGCCCATGGTATTAAAGTGGTACATTTCTATACACTCTCACATATCAATATCTTACATTAATTAAATTTTATAATATTAATATTATAATATAATAATGTGAATATTAGAATTAATAATTATATTAATATTAATACTAGGGTTAATAATGTTTTTTTGGCATGGTATTAATAATAATTTGGCCCATGGTATTTAGCTCGGTATTCACCTAAATAAAACCAATTTTTTAGTGTTCCTAAATATAAATAGGATTATGGAGTAAATACAAAAAGACGTTTTATTTATTTACCATATTTATTTTATAAATATGGTATTTGGCCCATGGTATTCAGCCCATGGTATTAAAGTGGTAAATTTCTATACACTCGGACATATAAAAAGTTTACATTACTCACATGACATCTACACATCTATATACACTCAGACATATCAAAATTTTACATTACTCACATGACATCTACACATCTATATACACTCAGACATATTAAAAGTTTACATTACTCACATGACATCTACACATCTATATACACTCCTACATATCAAAAGTTTACATTACACACATTACATATACACATCCCTATATACTGAGCTATAGAGCGCCTCTCTGCCCAAAAAATTATATTTAAATTTATTTTAAAATATTTAAAATACTACCAAATTTATAAATATAAATTTAGTTTTCCAATATGATATATATTGGTATTATTTAGTCCATAATTTAATTTAACAAAAGAAAAATACACAAATATGTAAGAAACTCACAGGGGATATAGTGAAGAAATCGGTAAAACAAAATTTACTAATATCCAAAATTACTTTTACATAGTTCTTTCATTATTTCCATTTTTAATTATACATGTGTTATTAAAAAATTAAAACTGTTTATATATTTAATGAATTATTATTATTATAATTATATGTGTGTGTGTTTTTCTCTTATTTGATGTTTTCAATAACAATTGTGGTTGATGCTTTCAATAATAATTTTGGTAAAAAAAATTTAAAGAAGAAAATAATTAAAATACATAAAAGAAAAATGATATAAAATTTATGAATAAAATTAATTTTAACTAAAAAAAAATTAGAAAAGTAGTCAATGTATTTTGAATCTCATACAATTAAGTATAAAATCAAAGAATCAAAACATTAATTCTAAGGTCCAATTCGCAATGTAACTATCAAATTTATGAAAGTAGAAACATGTGAACCAACAATATAAATATCAAATTTAAAAAAAAAAACATTTTGAACGATTTAAATTATAATATTTTATTTTAACTATTTAATTACACTTTTATATCTTACATATTTTTCTTAAATTTAATAAAAAAAATTAAAACATTTTCTCACTCCTTACCTCTATATATATTGGAATTTGAAATGTATTATCTCTTCTAATAAAAATTCATGATTAAGACTTGTAGTGTCTCTTCCAATAAAAGGTCATGAGTAAAGTCTTATAGATGAAAATAATTGAATAATTAATTTAAATCGTTTCAAGTATTTCATGCTTGAAATTTTTTATATCACTAATACTAATTGAAATGTAATAACTATTAATTTATTTTTGAGAGCCATGGTTTCTACAAATGTATTCCAACACTACTAACACCACTCACCACTCTGCATTCACTAATCTCCACACAATTAATGGTGCCAAAGATATGGCATGGATTTCACTGAATGGGGCACTTGTAACTCCTGCAAGCTCTCAGAGTAACAAACCCAAGGTGGCACACATGTATGCATAACTTCCAAATTGCAAATGTCTCCAATAAAGCATTGCAATTCTTTAAACTTTGTGGATTGCATAAATAATTTTTTCAAGGATAGTTGCTATGATATTTGGGTAGATAATTATTTAAACTCTATGAATTGCAAAAAAAAAAAAAATCAAGAACAGTTGACGTGTGATTTAGGGAGCTAATTATTTAAACTCTGTGGATTGCATAAATAATTTTCCAAGGACAGTTTTTGTATGATTTGGGGAGCTAATTCTTCACATTGTTACAACATTGTAGATTTAAATATTCCAACATTGTAATATTTCTTAATATTCTCCTGGAGATGATGGTCAAACTAGAGCATTATGCCAAAGATAGATATTTGAGTCTGCTTAAATCTTAGAAAGAATTTAGAAAAATCAACAAACTAGAAGCATATTTCAAATCGATATGCTGGAGGTTTGTTAGCTTTCCTGAGGAATCATGCAACAACTTGATAATTGTGACATGATTTAGAGATAGATGTTCAAGTAGTCTTAAACCCCCATAAGATTTTGGAATCATTTTCAAACTGTTGGAAACACTTCCCAAATAGATGTCCCAGAGGTTGGTTTGTTAGATTTCCAAAGGATTCAGGTAGTGACAACATAGCTTTGGTACCAATTAAATATAGACACAGTTCTAGTCTACTTATATATCCAAAAAGACCAATTAAATATAGATGTTCCAGTCTCCTTAAATATCGAAAAAAATGTTGATGGCGAAAGTCAGAAAATTTTTCGACCGGCAGACATCCCGGGAAATTCCTTTGCCTGGGTAGATTACTCCTTTTCTAACTGGGTATTTATTCCATTTTTCTTCCCGAGAAAGATTTTATTCCTTGGCTTTTTGTCCCCACAAAAATCACATCTGGGCCACACCTTTTCATTTAAATTTCTCTCGGGCCCTTGTATGGGGTAGGTGGTGGTGGCAGGTTTCTCCTCTATTCTTTCATTTTGGCAGTGGAGGAAGGTCCACGCATGGAATGTGGATTGATTACCTATATGTCGATGTGTTGGTCCACGAGGCATTTATACAGGCCATAGTGGATGTGGAACTAGTCTTTTCTAATAAATATATCTCAGGGAATTCAGTTGACTGACAAGACACTTGTCTACATATCTTTCTAAGATTGATCCACTTACACTTGAGCTGCTCATGATTATGGACCTCTACTTTCCTACACACATTCCCAACTTTTGAAGAAGAATGGTAGGAGGGCTATGTTGGGATGGTGGATTTTTTCTTAGAAGTTTGAGAAGGATATGTAGGGTTGGGCTAGGATGAAATGGGCCCGATTTTGGGATATACACCTAAGTTCAGCTTGCTTTTTTCTTAGAAGTTTGAGAATGATATGTAGGGTTGGGCTAAGATGAAATGGGCCCGATTTTGGGATATACGCCTAAAGTCAACTTGCTCATGAATTCTTGGTTTAGCTTTCACTTTCTACACTTGGGTGACGCATAACCGATTCTTAATTTTGCATGGGTGAGGGGCAGGAGTTTTTTATAAATACATAAATGGTACATCAACTTTAACCCCCTACATGATACCCCAAGAAATGACTTGGTCTGGCTTAAACTGTCGAGCTTTCCTCTTTAATTTTGGACGCGTCATTCTTTTACGGAGATAGAAAATTCCATCGAAATATTTTTATATATGGACCCAGGATGTATGGATGTTCGGGATAAGCGAATGGCTTGGATTCTGGTGGAATTACAGTACTCAAGTGGTCTCCCAGAAAATATATATTTGGAATGGGGACTGATTCATCTTCGTCAACGTCTGGATTATTGGGGCATCCCCTTCATATGCCTCCATTATCACCATAACAAGCACCTTCTCGACCGATGCCCTTATAGAAAGGTGAATTTTAATGTTGTATCTCGCGATTGGTATGGGTGCGGATGAAAGGTTCGGCAAACCTTTCAACATCATTTTCAGCCTTCGCACAAAGGTACTACATCTATCCCTATAAAACCTTCTTTGCATTATGTTTATTCCTCCTCGCTCAAGCATAATTCCCCTTTTTCTTTCTCTTTACTTTACTCGAAAACTCTTGTGGGGGATGAACCTTATCCTATCCCTATGATGTCATGCATGTCACCCTATCCTTAGGAATCGAGGAATGTCTCTTCCCCCTAACGAGAATCTTGATCAAGGGCAAAAATTAGCTCAAAAATTAAAGTGCTCAGAAATGCACTAAACTAGAACTAAAGAGACCATCCCATTGCAAAGAATCCAACGCAACTCGTTTCGTCAAAAACTGAGTTCGGATGAGGGTGTTATGGTTTGCTGATCGTCATTCAGAACAAGCAAATTTTAAAAAAAATATTACAGAACAGGTACAACTAATGACATGGAAGTCCAATCATCGTGAAAAGAATCTTCTTCAGTTTTTATGTCCAATGGGACTGTGACAAGTGTCACAATTTAATTCGCCATTTTGGTTTGTGAAAGTAAAAATCTCCCAATGTCCTCTAGTGTTAATTTTGGGTTCATAAATTTTTATGTGTTGGAAATTAATTTTTAAATATTAAGATTCGTTATATATATAATTTAATTATCATATATTATAGTATATTATTAATTTTAAAAATCTTAATAATTAAATTTCCACACATTATTATAATTCCAAAGTATAATTCCACATATTTTAAATAAACTCCAAAACTCATATTACGTTCGCATTTTAACATTTTAAGGCACATATTTAGTTGGTGGGCCCCCCACATATTTTAGATAAACCACAAAACTCATATTACGTTGGAATTTTAACATTTGAAGGCATATATTTAATTCGTGGGCCATTTAATAAACGTTGGCATGTTCTATTTAATATATGGTGGCATATATGGTTCGAATTACGAGGGAATAGTGTATTGTATGGTTCGATGGCGTAATAAAATCCATTGCCAAAAAAAACGTTACAGGGGGTTAAGGTCGGTGTTCCACCCCGTGACCTCACCCCCAACACCGCGTTCAATTTCCATTGGGCCAGAGGCCCTATACCTTGTAAAATATTGCCGCGGACTTGAATTTAAAGGATGTGGATCTGAGGGTGGAGGAAACAAGGGGGCCAGCCCGCCTCCTCCACATGACTCTCTCATATGCCCAAGACCTAGCGCCTTCAACTAACCCAGATTAATGCACCAGTTAAGTGCAGTTAGCATTAATTAATATCGTTATTAAGTTGGCATAAATTTTGGCAGAATCTCCAAATCCAATGCCACTTTCAGATTTGGTGGAGCTAACTGGCAGTGTTCCAGATTTAGAGGCAGAATCTAGGGAAAACTTTAATGAGACCTATCTTGATCAATTGTCGACCAATTTTTTCTCAAGGATAGTCATTCTTAGCATATTGGCATGCTTTGAATCTATTGGAACAACTTTCCGAGGCAATGGAGCTCATCTTTAGGTGTTTTTGGCACGTTTAATAATTTTAAAACCTAGGGTCACCAGGAGAGAAGGCCATGCCAAGATCAGATGGAGGCCAATTTTAGTGAGTGAATAGTCAATTTTTGATGTATTATATGCTCTAAACACAGTGGTTCAATTTATAGAGGTGTCAGAGCACATCTGAAGGTGGTTTTGTCACTTTGGATATTAAACAAGGCCATGGCCATTGGGGTTGGAGGTCAAGCCTAGAGGAGTTGTGAACCAAATTCAAAGAACGGAAAGTCATTTTTGGGGTATTTGAGTGTTATGAAACCAATGGAAAGAACGGGAACACAATGAAGAAGAGGATCTTGCCATGGAAAATGAGAGATGCATGGAAGCTCTCAGAGACTGTGGACTGAAAAAATTCTTCATGACACCATGCCTCAGAGCTCAACCGGAGCTACTACAATAATTGATCAGTATCTAGGATGAGGATCATGAAAAATTCATTCTTCGTGATCAGGAACTCGAAATTGATGTTTCAGACATTTACTTCATAATAGGACTATCGCGGAGGGGGGCAATACCAGTCCTGACCGACACCCGGTCCACCATGGAGAACATGAGCATGATGATCAACAGCGCATGTCGAGGGGCATGGAAAGGATGATGAAGCGGGAAAGTGGATATCCAAACTATCCCAGACTTGCCACTAAAAGTAGTGCTACAAACCATCACGTGAGCTATGGGATCACAAGCATCGCACGAAGCAACAAAAACACAGCTAATTCTTGTAGTAGACTATCTAATACCGACCCTTTATAACTTGGCAAAGGCAGTGACGATCAATATGAAACATCAACTGAAGAAATGCAAGAAGACCAAACTAAAGTAGTTCGGATATGGGTCCATCCTGTATCGTTCTTCTTGGAATGAATACCAATCTTCCAATGACGGGAAGTGATAGTCCCAACACCACCAGCATAGGAGCCACAGATAGCCCGTTGGGCAGCGCTGATGCCAAGGTCAGGGGTGGTCAACAGATGTTTTGGAGCCCTGAGTTCTTTAATTTTCTCTGCTAATAGCTGATTGTCGTGGAGGACTGGCCCTACTCTAGCACAGATTTCACTGGTGATCCAGACCTCCCACTCCTAGAAGGAGAGGATTGGGATGAAGCACTTGGTAAGACTCATTTTTTATTTTCATGATTATTATGATTTTTTTATGTATGTTCTGACATTAAATCCATGTGTTATGCAAATGCTGGACCACAAATACCTGTAGGCATGTCTTCGATAGCGAGGTGAGTCCCTCACGACTTTGATATTGCCCCTGATGGTGAGGTCGGCGATGAGGAGGAAATCATGCGCAACTTGGAGGGAATCTCTCGTGGGGTCATGGACTATGTGCGATTCGATGATGTTCCTCGCGTATACCGGAGACACACAATAGGGGTGTCAAACCAAGTTCACTGCTTGCTGAGGTGGCTTGTACGGGCAATGACATGCTATCATGAGCATCACGCTGACTAGACACCTAGGATTAATTTCTGCATATTTTTTAGAGACATGATGTCTCAGGATGTACTAGAAACACACATATTTTTTGAACTTATGATGCACACTGATGCAAACATTCAATATATGTATATGTATATATATATATATATATATATTCTCCTATATGGATCTTTTTCATGTGATAATGATTTTACAGATTACGCAAATGTCTATCTAATACAATGTTAGCCACTGTATCAGTTAATGCATTCATTTTCCTAGGAATATGTTGATATGTGTTATAACAAAAATGTCTTTCCAACAACCGAACACGTAAATACAACCTTAAAATATGAGGGTTGCTAACTAAATAATGTCCATTAAGTTGAATAACAAGAATTTGTGAGTCCAGATTTACAACCAATGCACGAATGCCGAGGGTAATCACCTCAGTTAATAGTTCAATAACAACACTATACTCAGCGACATTGTTTATAGTTCATCCTAGACAAATACCTTGTAGATCTATCAACTCACTAGCAGGATCATAAATCACCCAGGCTACCAAAGACAAGTTCTGGGTACTGCGGGAAGCACCATTTGTGAAACCGAAATAAGGGGTAATAGACGTCTGCATAATAAGCAATGAACCAATAAGCAGGAAAATGTTCACAAAGCACACCAAGACAAAAGATTTCATTTTTATGCAAGCTCGAAAACAAAAGTAAACTATTCTCGAAATTGGTTTCATTTATACGCAAGCTTGAAACAAAGGTAAACTATGCTTGAAAAAAGGGCATGCACCCAACATGGTGACTCAATTAGAGGTACATGCCCCCCAAGCTTCATTCCAGATGTAATGAACGAAAATTAGATGGAGTGAAGGTTCAAATTACGAGATTAGAGAAAGACTCGACTGGGATTTTACGAGATCTGATCAAAGACTCGAATTGAACGGGAATTTGTTTCACTGTTTTAACAAGGTTGACACATTAAAAGAACTATCCTCATGACCTAATTCATTTTTTAACGAGGTTGACATAGAATATGAACCATCCTCATAACACCTTGTTTCATTTTTTAACGAGCTTGACACAATAAAAAGAAATCTGCTCACAATGACCTTTACCATAAAGAATAAGAGGT
The DNA here is from genome assembly GCA_034641835.2 of Pinus albicaulis. Taxonomy (NCBI): domain Eukaryota; kingdom Viridiplantae; phylum Streptophyta; class Pinopsida; order Pinales; family Pinaceae; genus Pinus; species Pinus albicaulis. Next base: position 41,553 of record JAXQQM020075863.1, read on the forward strand.
CATGGGTTCCAAGAGGTTCGCATATGATGGGAGAACAACATCTTGGAAATCGAGATCGAATGCCCCAAGTAAATGGTACTTGACGACACAATCATTGGATGAAGGCAATGAACAAGCGGCCACATAATTAACCTGTGGCGGGGAAGATACAACTAGCAAGTAAAAATCTGGCAGAGATGATGGCAGACCAACTACCACCTCCAGACCAAAGAATGAAAGCTGATCAATGGTCACGATCTGACCTTTGTGTGGAAAATAGATCACACGAAACAGGGAGGAGACAAGTGCACCCATGGCATAAGCATAGTCGCGCCCCAAGAGTAAATTGAAATCTAAGGGGCCTAGAACAACAATCACGTCTATATAGAAGGTTTTCCCTCTCAAAGTGATCGACAACTTCAGAAGGATCCCTAACGGTCGATTTTTTCGTCTGATAAATGCCAATAGATTCTACGTAACAGAGACAAGCAGTGGAGAACCAAAAGCTTGCCAAGTAGTTGAAAATAGAACACTATCAGACATGCCTTCATCTATAATTATGCTAGGTATTTCCACATCAAAGGTTTGTACCATGATCTCAAAAGGCATATAGGAAGGAAGGCGATATCCCGCAAATCAAATCCAATCAAAAGAAGCAATCACACTACTTGGAGAGGGTACCATCGAACTGAGATGGTCATCCCCTGGTGTTACCAGAGTAAGAGGAGCATCCTCCTAGACATAAGACATGGGAGCAGGAAGAGAAACTTATTGAGTCACAATGATGGGAGGACCTTTCTCCAAGTTTGAGGATTCTGAAGAAACAAGAAGAAGATGAGGGGGATGAGATCCACTCTCGACGAAAAATACCCGATAAACCATAGGCGAGATCAGATGAACCAATTCCACGACCAATGGTTGGTTGGGAATGGATTATTGATTTTAAATTTTTGAGGGAGCGGGATCGACCAAGGATGACTATCGACCGATATTTAAATCAACTAGTAGAGGACTCAAAGAAAGCTTCTTGTAACCAACCAGAAGGTAGGGTGCAGAGATAGTAGGGTTGACTCTCGTGGCTTCATCCATGTATAGAAAAAGGTGAATTGGACGATGCCCTTCACACAACTTACAGGGATTGGTGATCTTACCCTATTTCTTGTGAGTCTTATCATGGCTAGTCGAAGATATGCCACCAATATGACTTCCAGAAGCCAAAGGAAATGACAGAAGACCATTGGACCATGCTTTAAGTACCATGGGAATGCCAGGGTAGTCTCAAAGAAGATGGTCACCTTTGCACAATATGAAATGGAATTTGACTTTCTGCGGAAGTTTGGATGGTTTATCAATGGAAGACGTCTAAGGTGCAATAGTGAGAGAGATGGCCTCTCTCTTATTTGACTTCTTCTCCATCTTCTTCTTCTTCTTCTTAGCCACCTGGTTACTAGAATCTAGAATTTCACTAGGCTAAGTAGAAGGGGAGGATGAAGAAATAGGAGAAGAAGGGGAGAGGTCCACCTTCGAATCACCAGGATGTTTTCCAAGTGGAGGGGATGGTTGTACAGTGGGTGGAAAACTCGAGATCATAGAGGTGGAGAACAACCAAACAGGCAACACAACAATTAACCTAGGCAAGGACAATGTTGCCATATAAGGAGCACCAACATTCCCAAAAGTAGGAAAAGCAATAGGATTCCCTTCGGGGGGGGATTCCTTGGTTGGTAAATTCCGGAAATGTTGCCATTGGAAACAATCATAAAACAAAATGCTAAGGAAGATAACTTTAACCAAGAATATTTCATGGGCAGTTAATTTTGAGACATTGAAACAAAACTTTTCCGTTTCATATTTTAAGAGTCGAGAAATAGGCAAAAGGTGACTCTATCTCTTTCAGGTTAAAATGAGCATGAAAGGACAAGAGCTCGATGATCTCTTCTCCTTTTAAGGAGTCACGAAAAATATCGAAATGACTACTTAGGTAATCTAAGAAAGAGGGTCTACCAAGTTTTTGTTAACTGTCATATACACCTTGGTGATCAAATGAAAGAGAAATCCCCGATTGTTGTGTTCGGTGTATCACAGTTATAGGGAAGCAGAGTCAGCTTCCTATGGATAAAGGATTTGAACCTATGAGGGTCTCCCTTTATATAAATGACGATACAGGGAGCACAAGTCCGTACTAGTGCTGTCTAAGGCTAGATGGTGAACGACAGCTACTAGGTTTAACGAAGCCAGAACATGTCACTAGCCTAGACCTCTAAAAATGTTTGTGTTAGGTTCCAATTTTTCCTTAGGTTAATTGAATAAATTTTACAGTTGATTTTGAATTAATGTTTCAGTTTGAAGGCCCTACCGAATTTGATCTCAAATTTCCTAAATGCAAGCTACATGCAATAGAACACGATTTTCCATTCGATGAATGCTAACTAAGAGAAGGATAGTAATCTTTTAGAAAGAAACAAACAATGAAATCATATGAAGAAGTCCCCTAATGCATCTAATACAATCAAAATGAGAAACAAAAAACTCTTTCCTAGATGCAAGCACTAGTTCTGTAAAAGAGCTTTTCATTCTCGATGCAAACGAAAGGATGCATTTTTTTTCTTTTTGAATGAACGAAGTACACAATGCAATAATTACATCAAAAATAAAATCAAACACTAGTTTAGAGCACTATGAATGTAGATATCTCAAAACGAACAATCTGAACACAATACAAACATAAAGACGCACTAAAACCAATGATGCACTCTTTCAAGCAAAGTAAAAGCCTTCAAAATGACCCAAACGAGCAATGTGATCCATGCTCGAAAAAAAAGAGATGGAGAGTCAAACAAACACAAAATTAATCGTTCAACAAACCAAAAACTCAAAGGATCAAGAAAGACTCAAGCAACTGATCAGGGAATCGAACTGACAGGAAACAAAAAGGCTCGAACTTCAATCAGAAGGCTTAGTGAGCGAAATACACCTAGAACTCTAGGGCTATGACTTGCATCGATAAGAGAATAGACAAACAACTAAGAAGAGCAAGCTTAAAATAAAATAAAATAAAACTCCAAAAAGACCAATTGAAAATCAGGAAACAAGCGAGAGTCAAGCACAACTGGCCAAAAACTCAGCAAAAGTGTCAAACCAAATCCTACAGGATTCGACGCGGCTGTGAGGTGATAATCCGCACCAAACAGGGGTTGGTGTTACTGCGACAAAAGCAACCTACGCCAATTGGCGTGACTGTTCAAGAGAAACTCGTGACAAGCTGGATAACTATGGGAGGAGGAAAGAACCATTGAGCAGAGGTCAATCTTGACACTCTAGAGTTGTACAAGATGATTCTAGACAATTAAACAAGCCAAAAAATACAGGAAAGCGAGAAAACGACTGAAGTCGACTTGACAAGACAAACTCCTAAAAGGCAACAAAATGAAAAACTCACACTGATCCCCAGTGGAATCGTCAATTTTTTGGGAAGGTAAATCCTCTCTACAGACAGAGACGATCCCTCTAGCCCTAGAGTGGGTCTAGCAACAAAGGGACAAGCTAAAGTGTAGGTTCCTAATTAATGAATGAAAATGATAGGGTAGATCGACCTACCTGGAGTCCAAAGCTGTTGTCGCTGTAGTGGTGGTGGCCTCTTGATCTTTGTCTCGACGGGTCACAATCCTTCTACAACAATGCTCAAATACTTTCATGAAGATAAAAAAACAAGAGCATCATACAAAACAATGATTTCATTCATAATCAACTAACTAGTCAAGGAGGGTTAAGCATATTGCATCAAATAAAACACATTAACGCAAGATGGGAACCAGACAATAGTCGTGTATATGTATAAATAGATAAAGAGTTACAATCGGAGCCTTGATGTCGCAGCCTCCTTCAGCGAGGTTCAGGCAAAGTGCGTCTCAAAGGATCGTTGGGAATTCAGATGGGATGAGGACACATGCCTAAGCTCTCTCGACAAAGGTCTCTTCTGTTCCATCTTCCTAGCAAAAAGTTCATGAATTCTCTTCAGCGTTTCAACTATAATATGTTCAGCTATCTCATCAATGGAAGATGGCTTTATTTATAGACGGAGAGGAGGAGGTTGGGATCCCTACAATGGTTAAAGGGAGGTCTTATCCTTTGGGATGTTTCCCCAAAAGGTGGAAACAAGTGGCCAAAGGAGGAAGGCCATGGTTATTCAGTGGAACCACTCCAGATAACTCATCCACGAAGTTGTTAGGATGGAAACTTTGCCTCTATTTAAAAAAAAAAATCAATAAACAGGTTGGCGCAGGTAGCTTACTGGGACAGAGCGCCAATGTGCACAGGGCCCAGCATTAATCTTCCTCATTGGCGTGAGGGCATAATAGTCTACTAGCGCCAAGGCAAAAACATGTGTTTCTCATAGTCTGCTTAGGGAATTTTCAACAAAAGGAATGTTTTCCTCATGGAAAGGGATGCAATGATGGTCTTTGCAAGGCATGACACTTTGTTTTAGTCACAGAAATGATCCTTCAATGTGCGGGACAAGGATTGCAAGGACAGTGACAAAATGGTGCGTAACAACTATAAGGAAACCTTTGCTCCCGTAGAAAGGTATTCATCCATTAGATCAATTCTTGCATTGGCTATGCAGATGGGGTGGAAGATCCACCAAATGGATGTAAAAACAACATTTATCAATGGTGTTATTGAGGAGGAAGTGTACATAGAGCAACCAGATGATTTTGAGACATTTGAATTGGAGTCTCATGTGTGAAAACTCATGCAAACATTGTATGGTCTCAAATAGGCACCTCGAGCTTGGTACACTGACATTGATCATTATCTGACTGGATTTAGATTCACCAAAAGTGAAGCAAATGCAAACTTATATCATATTTTCATAGAAGGTAAATTTCTTATCATTGTTTTCTATGTTTATGATTAATATAGACAAGTGATGAGCAATTGATCAACTCTTGCAAGGAGGACCTTGCAAGGGAATTTGATATGAAAGACATGGGTCTCATGTACTACTTCCTCGAGCTAGAAGTATGACAAGGTGATGGGGAATTGTTTGTGTCTCAAGGCACGTATTCCATTGAAATATTGCAAATATTTCACATGGAGAATTGTAAGCCCATGAAGACACCTGTAGCTACTAATTGGAGGAAGGAGAATGTCACTTCAAGTGAAGAGGTTGATGCTACCATTTATCGAAATCTAATGGGTTCACCGATGTAACTTGTGAACAAAAAACCATATATGTGCTATGTATTCAACCAGTTGAGCCAAGTTATGGTTAGGCTGACCAAATTGTATTGGAAGGAAGCTAAGCATGTTTTTCGGTACCTCAAAGGCACTAACCAGCATGGATTATGGTACAGAAGGACAGAGGGAGTGACGTGAAGTTGTGTGGCTTCACAGATGTAGATTTGGAAGCGAGTCCATCTGACTGAAAGAGTACATCAGGTGGAATTTTAGACTTGGGTCCACAACAATTTCCTAGTACAACAGGAAGCAGATGTCTATGGCGCTCAACTCGAAAAAAGTTGAATACATGGTTGCAAGTCAAGTTACATGTGAGACTATCTGGATGAGAAATATACTTGTGGGATTGTTTAGTCAAGAGATGGATCCAACTATGATCTATTTTTATAATCATAATTGCATTAAGATCTCTTGGAATCAAGTATTTCACAATAGATCCAAGCATATAGATATTTGGTATCATCATTTACGAGATGATGTGCAGAGGAGGATAATGTTGCCACAATACATTCTGACAAATGAACAGCATGTTGACATCTTAACAAATGTTTTGTCAAGAGGTAAGTTCGAATTCCACAGGTACAGGATAGGGGTGGTTGAAAATCCATTTCTTGCTAAGAGGGAGTGTTGAGAAGTGCAACAAAATAGTCTCAATTTGACTTTACCTTGGTCAAATTGAGAACATTTGAATTTTCACATCAGCAAACAACTTGGAGGTAGTTAACTAAGGTGACATGGCTCTTGTCACTCAGTTAGCTAAGTAAATTAGAGTTAGTGAGCTTGGAGTTTAGTAATGTGTGTTGATTGATAAATTTAACAATCTAGTTTTGTTATTTCAATTGTACTCAGTTAACTAACCTCTAACTATTGACATAGTTAGTTGGAGGTCAATTGTGCAGTGGGACATCGACCTAACTCATTGATCAATCAACCAAAAATAGCTACTGCATGCATATAATTTGAGTTCCCCGGTAGTGGTGGATATTCCAAGGCAGTGTCACATTAGTTGTAGACTATTCTTGAGTATACATGTGTTGCATGGAATCAAATATCCAATCTTTGGATTTGTGCAATCAATTAGAGGAAAATTCCTAAAAAATAGGGGCCTAATTCCTCATTATTTTTGAAAGGAAATGGATCCTCACGCAAAGGCAATAATGGACTAAGTCTGGGTCAAAGCTAGTAGAGGCAATAATGGACTAAGTGCGGGTCAAAGCTTCTCATTGAGTAGAGAGAAAGGTTATTCACTTACAAGTTGAGCTAAGAGTGAGGAAGCAATTGTAATACATTCTTTATTCATCTCATTAATGCAAGCAGGTTTAAGGGGTTTTTACAAGTTGGTTTCCCGTAGATAAACTTATGTACTTTTGTATGTGATCGATGTAGGTTTGTGAATGTTGTTTTAAATTGTGAATTAATTTCAGTAGAGTAGAGTAGAACTGTGTATCTTAATTCAGATTAAATTTCTTGAGCAGTTGAAATTCTATCACCATATTTCTACAAAAATCACCAATTGAACTACCCTTATGGGTATAAGTTAAATTATTATTATTACTAGTTATAAAATAATTAATTTACTATTTAAACATATATAGATTTAAAAAATCATGTAAAAATAGTCTTAACCATGGATATTCACCCAAACTTTATTATTGAGATTTTTAACCTATAAATATGCTTTTCTACAATATGATATGTCAACACCAACTAAGGGTCAAAAGACCATAAGTCATGTTCATATGATGTTTTTTTTTAATTAATCAATTTAATTAAAAGGTTAGAAAGTGTATATATACTTTTGAGATAAATTCTCGCCTTTGATATGTGATTATTAAGAATATTCTAGAATATTGAAGTTAAATCATTGCTATCCATCTAAGAATTATTGATAATTAAATTAAAATTTTGTAATCCTATTTCAAAATAAACATGAAGTAATAATAATTTGAATTTTTAATGTTTCTTTGAATATTATAGAATGATTGAAATGAGTTACACTAAGATATGAGAATCTATAACCATGGCTCATGGTATTAACCCATGGTATTGGCCCATAGTATTAGCCCATGGTATTGACCCATGGTATTAGCCCATGGCTCATCATATTAAGAATCCATGTTATTGACATGTGATATTAGCTCATGGTATTGGCCCATGGTATTAGCCAATAATATTTCTAACCAATCTTATTTATAAAGTAAAAATTCTTATTTATAAAATAAGAATTAGATAGTATGTAAATACCAATTAAAAATCCATATGTAAGGATTTTATTTAACTAAGCTGATTAATATTAATGCATATTTTCGTATGAGAAATAATAAAGGATTGGTGGGTGATAATTTCAGTTAAAGGCGACACGCTAGAGTCGTTTCTTCTAATGAATAAGATCTAGGTTTCTTTCCGTAATGATTCATTTTTCACAGTGTTAAGTATGTGGTCTACATTGTGGTAATTTTTATGTTTAATCTTTTGAAAATAATTTTTTATCATTTTTTATTTTATTATTAACGAGATGGTAGATGAGTGTTCTGATTTTGCGCTTCTCTTTAATTTATAAAACTAAAGCTGTCAAACTTTTTAGCGAATTTGATCTTTAGAGCAGGTTTCTTGCAGCTCCCACTGTGAGGTGTAGCCATTGGAGAAGAAATAAGTTTCATTATGTGCCATAACTATTTAAATCCATCCAATGGGGTTTTCAGAGTTCGATTTCAGATATTTTCAGGTCTTCATGGTTTATACTAATTAGCTGCTCCACCTCCATATCTTAGAATGTCATTGAAGCACACTTCTAGTTGGTGTTCCTTTCCTGCAAAGTCCTTTGTACATCATACTCTTTGAGTTGCCACGAAGTGAAGTGGGTGGTAGCCGGGGCTGTGGGGGTGTAGCCATAACCTCATAAGCTCTCAATGCAGATCGCCTGCGCTTGAGGCCCCACCGCAGACCATAGAGTATCCAAAAGTGGAGAAGTGTTTCTGCAGCTTCAATTTGTTCAATTTCCATCTCCGAACCATCTCAAAGGGTTCTGAGCAAATGGAGATTGAGCAAATTGAAGCTGCAGAAACACTTCTCCACTTTTGGAGACTCTATGGTCTGCTGTGGGGTCTCAAGCGCAGGGGATCGGCATTGAGAGCTTATGAGGTTATGGCTTCACCCCCACAGCGCCAGCTACCACCCACTTCGCTTCCTGGCAACTCAAAGAGTATGAGGTCCAAAGGACGTAGCAGGAAAGGAACACCAACTAGAAGTGTGCTTCAATGACATTCTAAGATATGGAGGTGGAGCAGCTAATTAGTATAAAGCATGAAGACCTGAAAAGATATTTAAATCCAATTTGATATCCGGGAATAGAGCAGCTGCAATGCTTTCTATTATATGTCACAGCAAGTCTGGTAAGAATAATATTGATGCAGGGGCATCTGAACGATTCAAATTCCAGTTCGAATCTAAACCTGGGTATGCGAATAGTCATGAAAATGGGGCGAATTTTGTTTTAAAACTGATGTTGAAACTTATGTAATCAATCTGCCATGTGCACCTGCCATGTGTGCACTTGAGAAGAGGAAGAGTTTCTTTGAGCGATCGGAGAGATTTGTGAAGGCCAACCAATTCCTATTTTTTTCTAAATTCTATATAACTGGCGTGCCTGTAATATCTGAAGAGGAGAATGAATGAAATGTAGTCGCCAGAGAAGGAGCGTACTAAGGCTGAAATGCCTTAGGTCTGTCCAATGATATTCTGTACATAATAGTGAAATTGTTGTGTTGATTCTCTGTGTTAATGTAGTCCATATTTGTATCTAAATCATGAATTCATGTCGTGATAGTTATTTACTTGGTTATGTCCCTACAGGATCGATGGCAATCGAATGTTTATTGAATTTGGTAGAGCTGGAATCGCTCTGCATCAAATATCCTTATCAAAAACTCAAAATTAAAATGATGTATGGTTAGAATCTAAAATTATTCTACAGTCGAATTTTTGTCATTCTAATACTGCTGAGTTCACACCTACAGTTGAATTTTTGCAACAATACTTTGGTCATATGTTAGTGTTAAAAAGATTTTCAAAATTAATGTCACTACGTCATTTTTTCTAAAAGATAACAAACCTCCAGCACATCTATTCGAGAGGTGCTTCTAATTGCAGATTCTTCCAAATTCTTAATTGGTTTAATTGGAACATCTATATTTAATTGGTTTTTTTTGGATATTTAAGCACACTGGAACTGCATCTACATTTAATTGGTACCAAAACTATGTTGTCAATCACGGATCATTATGAAATATTACAATGCTGGAAAATTTAAATCTACAATGGTGTAACAATGTGAAGAATTGGCTCCCCAAATGGCACATGAAAAAATAATTTATGCAATCCATAGTTTAAAGAATCAGCTCCCCAATTCGCACATCAACTGTTTTCGAAAATTTATTTATCCAAAATCTCAAATGGTACATAACTATCTCTGAAAAAATTATTTATGCAATCCACACAATTTACAGAATGGAGTTGTTTTTAGTGTAATTTTCTCAAGGTGTTTTTGGTGGATTTTTTAGGTTTAATTCCTTTAAAATTCTACAAAAAATTATTGAAAACAGAAATTTGATGGATAACTTGCACAATCCAAGTATCCTAGGAGTTTTTTAGGGTGCTGAATCTATATTTACACTTAAAAAAACTAGTTTAAAAAACAGAGAATGGAGTTGTCTTTAGTGCGACTTTTTGGAGTTTCCGGTTCCTGTAAAACAAATTGAGGTAAAATATTGATTTCTGTTATTTAAACTAATTTTTTACAACACCCTAAAAGACTTTTAGGACACTTGGATTGTGCAAGTTATATATCCAATTTCTGTTTTCAATAATTTCTTGCCAGATTTTAAAGAAATTAGATCGGAAAAATCCACCAGAAAAGCCTTCAAAAATTCGCACTAAAGACAACTCCATTTACTACAACTCCATTTAGTTTTTGAAGTTTTTTCTAGTGAATTTTTCCTGTCTAATTTCTTTAAATTCCGACAAGAAATTATTAAAAACAGAAATTTGATAAATAACTTGCACAATCCAAGTGTCCTAGAAATTTTTTAGAGTGATGAATCTATATTTACAGTAAAAAAGCTAATTTAAATAACAAAATTCAACTGCTGCACTGAATGTGCTGAATCAACACTCTTTGAAAAAAATATTTTATACAATCCGCATAGTTTAAAGAATTGGCTCCCCAAATCGCACATCAACATAAATTGTCCTAAATAAACTATTTTATGCAATCCACATAGTTTAAAAAATTGCAATGCTTTATTGGAGACCTTTAAAGAATTGCAATGTTTTATTGGAGACCTTTTTCAATTTGGAAGTTCTGCATATAAGTGTGCCACCTTGGGTTTGTTACTATGAGAGCTTGGAGCAGTTACAAGTGCCCCATTCAGCAGAATCCATGCCATATTCTTGGCACCATTAATTGTGTGGAGATTAGTGAATGCAATGAGTTGTTAATGCTGATAAGAATTGTGTTTTAGTAGTGTTGGAATATATTTCTAGATAGAGTGGCTCTCAAAAATAAATTAATAGCTATTATATTTCAATTAGAATTGGTGATATAAAAGATTTCAAATGCTAGTAAGAATTGTTTTTAGTAACGTTGGAATACATTTCTAGATATTGTGGCTCTCAAAAATAAATTAATAGTTATTACATTTCAAATAGAATTGGTGATATAAAAGATTTCAAGCATCAAAGAATTGAAATGATTTAAAATTAATTATTTAATTATTTTCATTTATAAGACTTTAATCATGACTTTTTATTTGAAGAGATACTACAAGTCTTAATTATGACTTTTCATTTGAAGAGATACTACATTTCAAATTCCAATATATATAGAGGTAAGAGTGAGAAAATGTTTTAAATTTTTTATTAAGAAAAGTATGTAAGATATAAAAGAGTGATTAAATGGTTAAAATAAAATATTAAAATTTAAATAGTTCAAAATGTTTTTATTTTTATAAATTTGATATTTATGTTTCTCATTCACATGTCTCTACTTTCATAAATTTGATAGTTAGTAAATTGTTGGTTGGACCTTATAATTAATGTTTTCATTTCTTAATATTATACTTAATTGTATAGGATTCAAAATACATTCACTACTTCTCTCTAAATTTTTTAGGTTAAAATTTATTTTGCTCATAAATTTTATACCAATTTTTTTTTAATGTACTTTTATTGTTTTCATTTTTAAAAATATTTTACCAAAATTATTATTGAAAGCATCAACCAAAATTATAATAGAAAGCATGAGAAAAGCACATACATATAATTATAATAATAATTATGTATTAAAAAAATAGAAACAATTTTAATTTTTTTAATAACATATATATAATTAAATATGAAAATAACGAACGAATTATGTAAACTTAATTTTTTAAGTTAGTAAATTTTGTTTTAGCTATTTCTTGTGACATGTATATCTAATATGACTAAATAATATATCACATTGGAAAACTAAATTTATATTTATAAATTTGGTAATATTTTAAATATTTAAAAACAAATTTAAATATAATTTTGTAATAATAGTTATAACTGAGAAGCATAATTAGAGAGTTATAGGTGTTTATGATGATTAGGATGTTTCCAAGTTGGATCTTATTATCTAGATACTTATAATTATGTTTTTTTTTTTTTTTTGTGAATTCCGTAGGACCTGTCTTTTCTATTATAAAGAGCAAGTTGCTTAAATAATACAGCAAAAGAATGTGCCTGAACCTGCCCAAAGGGAAACCAGGTCTGTTGGCCATGTTAAACAGTTAAAGACTAGCTAAAAACGATACTATTTCAGTCTAGCTGTAGCAGTAAGAGCTACGCGACTATGTCCATAATACTAACATATACAACAACAACTATAATATCGCTGAAGAAAAAACATATATGAGCAAAAAGAAACAAGAAGGTCTAGACATCAGAAGATTTCACAGGGGCTGGATCTTCCTCAGAGCCAAGCAGCTCTATCTCGTAGTTGCTCTTCAATACGTCCAATGCGGTCATTCTACTGCTGCTGAACCTTAGTCATAGTAGTCATGTCATGTTTGATATGGTTAAGCTCAAATAACAAAGAAGGAGAATCTTGTTCCTTCATACTCATGAGAGCTGTTGCAAGAACACATTTAAGGCGCCAATACATCTTAACAGTTTGTTGGAACAAAGATACCCTGCCCCTAGTCCTGCCAGGGTCAAGCAGGAAATCCAGCGTTACTCGTTGCTGCTGCGGATCAACTTCTTCATCCAAACTACGCTGCTCCCATGCCTTAATTTTCTTCCGAATAGGTGGAGGTGTCATGGTTGTATAAGCATTAAGTAGATTCTCGACAACCTGTTCATTTTCTTTATGCCCTCGTTTACAAGAGCACACAGGGACCTTCGTTGCCTTACCCTTGCCTCTTAATTTACGAGCTGGTGATGTGGACTTTGTCATAGTGGCTCCGAGGAAGCATGTGAGAAAAATATAAGCACCAGAGCGGAACAGTAAGGCAGATAATCTGTAAGAGACAGGCCGACGGAAACAGTTGCAAGGCTTAAGAAAAATACATATGCACAGGACTGAGTAATAAGGGCCAGCTTGATGAAGGATGAGAATCATGTAGAGAAAACCGGACAAAATACAACAAAGCCCACATAGCCGACATGAAAAATAGCAAACCCTTGTCGTTGCACAAACCAAACCGAGAAAAATACAAAGAAACAGATAGAGTCTGCATACACAATACGAAACCCTTGTCATGCTTAAGATTAAGTTCATATAAATTTGGCATTGCTTTATATATATATATATATATATATATAGATATATTTATATATTTAATAAAAATAAATGAAAAGCTTTTGTAATTTATATAAAGTTTGAGATAGGTTAAAAAAATGTGAATAAATGAAAAATATTCATAAAACTAAAAGTTGAAAATTATTAATAATATATAATATTATTAAAATTTTACTTTTATATTAATTTTAAAAACTATATAAAATTAATATTAATAGATAAGATAAAAGGTTTGAAAATTGAATTCAGGTTGGGTGTTTAAAAGGAATAATTGTTATTTTTTTATTTAGTTTTTAAATTTTGTAGATGACATGTTGATCTTGTTGATATTATGAAATTTCTTATGTGTTATAAATGTATTGATATTATGTTATTAATCTTTTGATGTACACTTTTTTCCTCATTTTTTTCATTTTAAAGGAAAATTACACGTAAATAATTTGATTCCTCTCAATACTTATAGACTCAAATTTAGATGGATCTATGTTGGTGCATTAATTTAATGAGTGCATTTTTATGAACAGGCATGAACAACTTTTCTAAAAGCAAGGTGCCTCATTCTTTCTCTAGCTAGCAAAGGAGGACTTATGAAAATAATATATCCATTGTTTGTGCATCACACTCATTGTTTTAATAAAAATAACCACTCCACACTTTCTCCTACCCAAATACTAAGATTAAAAGCCTCTAACATATCCCATTAATATAAAAAATAGTACATCTAAAATTGAAATAATTATAAACACTATCTTGCCTCTCATTAATATAAAGAAAGACTAGCATATATTCATGAATAAAGGGAAAAACATGAACCCATGTGAATACCTTAGGGGAGAAAAGATATGAAACCTTAAACAATGCACTTATCTTTGCATAATTCATATTTTAAAAGTTGGTGGTCTTTTTTGACATTATGGAAACACTTCTAGCTAAGATCGAGTTTCATACTTCTCTTTTTAAGAGATTTAAGTCACATTTCCACTCTATATTTTACTCTTATCTATATATAATATAAATATAACTAACTCTTCAAAGAAAAAACCCAAAAATAAAAACATGGGGTTAAAAAAAATGAAAATGACTCATGAAAACAATCCAAATGCATGGATATGACTTATTAATAATATTATTTTATTTTTTTTCCACAGAAAATGTTTACCGGCAAATGTTTTCCAACATACCACTTTATGTTGGTAAATGTTTTCATTGATGTCAATAAGGCATTGTTGAAGATGCCCTAAACCATAACTACTTGACTAGACCCTAACTCTAAGCACTAATTGAAAGCTCTGGCCCTAAAGTGCATTTAATGAAAAAAGCTATAATGTGCCAAATGCCTTGATAAAGCCCTAGTTGAAGCTAGCCCTACCATGTTCTAGATAAAGAATGATGCCCTAATTATATGCATGGACCCTAAGATTACCTGAGCATGAATGTATGCTAATAGTGATAAATTCCTAGATGCATAGAAATCTGTGGAGGCATTGTTATGTTAAAGAAATTTGACAGTTTGATAGAAATGAAAAGTTTATTGTTCAACACAGAGGCACTAGTGCATGGGTGTCTTGGAATACTCATTAACTATGGAGAAGACAGGTCGATTCATAAGTTGTGACGTTTTTTGTGGACACAAAATGTCTAACCATAAAAGAAATCGACTAGTCCAAGATGAAGCCTAGCATGATCTTGTTACAAGGGGATGACCAAGCAAGTTGTCAATACCATATTAATATATGAGTCAAAAGAAAATACAATGTACATATACATGGGAGACATTGATCAGATCACGCACAATCAAAAGCAGCTGAGGGCTTAGAATATGGAAAATAATTTAACAGAACCTACAACTACAAGTCAAATCCTTGGTGATATTAAGAACATAAATCACTCTTATAGTGTACTCAAAATAATTTAAAAAAATGTTAAAATTGCACAAGACGACTTCCTCATGGTCATGTCAACCCTCCTAAAGAGACATGATTGTTCATAGGCTCAAAAAAATATAAATATAAACCCAGGATTTTCAAACAAGAATTCGGTCAAGTAAAAAAATAATAAACTCCAATCTGAGGTGTAAAAGGAGGCTAACGAGGACGAGGACAAGTAAATATTTAACCAAGCTCTTGGATCTGTTGCAAACTCCTGAGGTAAATATTTCGGTCCTGTGGTAATTCTTTATAATTTCGCTTGTGTTTCAGTTCTATATAATTTTAGCCTTATGGAGCCATAGTCTCCCACGCACCTTGGCCCTGTGGAGCCAGAGTCTCCCAAAAACCTAGCCCCCTATGGAACCACAATGTTTGGACCTGTCTATAGATCGAATCTCTCTTAGCCAATACCCGTGGCAAGATCTATTGACCTGTGACAAATTCTTGGACTTGTGGCAAATATTTTGGCTCTGTGGTAAAACTCACATGATGGTATATGGTTAGGAGCTCAGTTGTGAAATTGTGACAAGCTCAGATTGTTGTGAAGATACAAATCAGACATGTGTCTATAAGCAAATTAGACCTGTGACAATTAATTATCTTTTGAAGTTGTTCTTTGGGCATCATTTGATGGACAGTGGATGGTATCTTTGAAGATTTTTTGAAGCACCCTTAGAATAGATCTTGGAGCTTTTGTGAACCAAACTTAAGGTGGGGACACTTTTTTTAGAAAAATAATTGAAGCATTATTGTAAATCTCCTTGAATTGTCTTGAAGACATGTTTTTGAAGTATTTTGAAATAATCATATAATCATCTTTTGGAGCAGCTTAACATATGTCATCCTTAGTTTAGATATTTTATATTTAATGTCATCATTTGAATTTTAAGGCTTTTCAAAGACATGATATTTTATCTTTAATGTCATGTATATCGTTGAAATTTTAAATTTTTTCAAAGTCGTTATATTTTGTCTTTAACGTCATTATTAAAAGATGTTGGCAATTTAGCCCCCCCCCCAAAGAAGACGTTATTCCAACATCAACATTTTTCATTTTCACAGTGTTTTTGCACACAAAAAATTGTCGACGTTATTCCACAATAGACAATTTTCATTTTCACGGTGTTTTTTGCACACACAAAATTGGCAACATTATTCGAGCATCAAAAATTTTTGTTTTGAGGGTTTTTTTTTCACACAAAATTGATGACGTTATTCCAACATCAACACTTTTCGTTTCAAGGTTTTTTTTGCACACACAAAATTGGCTTTTACTTCCATTTTTATAAAATGTTTAAAATTTACCTCGAAAAAAAAAGGTTATTCCCAAATAACACTTTTCGTTTTCGGGTTTTTTTTCATGTTTTTTGTATGTTTTTTTTTTTAGATTTCTCTTTTTGAGGTAATAGTTCTTGTTTGATCGGTAACTTTGTTTAAAGGGTTACTTTAAGATAAGTGAGGGCATTGTTGAATAACTTGTAGATATTGTTAGGGCTTGTTGCAGAAGACATTGGAAGCCATGAAGAACCATTGACGTGATATTGAACTTATTGAAGCATACGGTTGGAGCCTTAGAGGATAGGAATCCTTAATAATATTAGGTTGGAGCATGTGCCATTGAAGAGGGTAGGAACCCTAGAGTTTGGTGCCCCATAGAGACAAGGTTTGAGCCTTTTGGAAGATAGGGTTGGAGCCCTCAAGGTTCGAGCCTCGTGAAGTCCAAGTTGGTGCCTGGAAAAGTACAGGTTGGAGCCTGGTGGATTGGAGATTGTGGTCTTCATCTACCATTGGAGCCCTAAAAATTATTGTACTCAATTTATTGTAAAAACATAATTCGATTCCTCGATATATTTGATTAATAGAATTATTTATTTTGTATTGTTAATTTTTGTGTTCAGTTTAGAAGTGATCTAAAACTCGTAAAATAAAAATTGTAAAAGAAATATACTTGCAGACAAGCTGCCCACTTGAAGTAGTGACGCACTCCCCCAAACCCTAAGTTATGGAAATTATTTTGGGCGGCTCTCTCTTTTGAAATACATGTACCCAGGGCTTGTATGTAGCATGAAAAGAAAATTTTGGAAGTATTTGCCAGGTGCTTATAAGAGAAACAATCCATAGCTAGAACTTGAAATTCTCGAGTTGTAGGATATAAGACTGCACTAGAAAAATGAGGGAGAGCTAAAAAATTCTAATCGAAATCAAGAGGGTAGAAATGGGAAACAAATTGGTAGAATAAAAAAGAGAATAATCTCTAGCATATCTAAGGAAACCACCGATGATGAAACAATTTTAAGAAAGAACCTTCTTAAACATTGTCATATTATGTTGTGGAGGTATTCATGATTAGAACTTGAATTCCACTTGTGGAATGATATATGCATGTACAAGCACAATGTAACCCATATTTTTACATAACAACAGGACAATCAAATTCAACACATATTTTCCAATTGAATTGTAGATACATACGTGGATATCTCGTTTGAGTTCGATCTGACATTGCTCCAAGCCTACTAACATTACCAAACTGACTGGTTCCTCCTTACTGATCTGGGATCAACCTATTCGTTTCCCAAATCCACAAGACTTCAGAATTACAATCATAATAAAGAGTTACAATCAGAGCCTTGATGTCGCAGCCTCCTTCAGCGAGGTTCAGGAAAAGTGCATCTCAAAGGATCGTTGGGAATTCAGACGGGATGAGGACACATGCCTAAGCTCTCTCGACAAAGGTCTCTTTTGTTCCATCTTCCTAGCAAAAATTTCATGAATTCTCTTCAGCGTTTCAACTATAATATGTTCAGCTATCTCATCAATGGAAGATGGCTTTATTTATAGACGGAGAGGAGGAGGTTGGGATCCCTACAATGGTGAAAGGGAGGTCTTATCCTTTGGGATGTTTCCCTAAAAGGTGGAAACAAGAGGCCAAAGGAGGAAGGCCATGGTTATTCAGAGGAACCACTCCAGTCGACTCATCCATGAAGTTGTTAGGATGGAAACTTTGCCTCTATTTAAAAAAAAAAAATCAATAAACAGGTTGGCGCAGGTAACTCACTGGGACAGAGCGCCAATGGGCACAGGGCCCAGCATTAATCTTCCTCATTGGCGTGAGGGCATAATAGTCTACTAGCGCCAAGGCAAAAACATATGATTCTCATAGTCGCTTAGGGAATTGTCAACAAAAGGAATGTTTTCGTCATGGAAAGGGATGCAATGATGGTCTTTGCAAGGCATGACACTTTGTTTTAGTCACAGAAATGATCCTTCAATGTGCGGGACAAGGATTGCAAGGACAGTGACAAAATGGTGCGTAACAACTATAAGGAAACCTTTTCTCCCGTAGAAAGGTATTCATCCATTAGATCAATTCTTGCACTGGCTATGCAGATGGGGTGGAAGATCCACCAAATGGATGTAAAAACAACATTTATCAATGGTGTTATTGAGGAGGAAGTGTACATAGAGCGACCAGACGATTTTGAGACATTTGAATGGGAGTCTCATGTGTGCAAACTCATGCAAACATTGTATGGTCTCAAATAGGCACCTCGAGCTTGGTACACTCACATTGATCGTTATCTGACTAGATTTAGATTCACCAAAAGTGAAGAAAATGCAAACTTCTATCATATTTTCATAGAAGGTAAATTTCTTATCATTGTTTTCTATGTTTATGATTAATATAGACAAGTGATGAGCAATTGATCAACTCTTGCAAGGAGGACCTTGCAAGGGAATTTGAGATGAAAGACATGGGTCTCATGTACTACTTCCTTGAGCTAGAAGTATGACAAGGTGATGGGGAATTGTTTGTGTCTCAAGGCACGTATGCCATTGAGATATTGCAAATATTTCACATGGAGAATTGTAAGCCCATGGAGACACCTGTAGCTACTAATTGGAGGAAGGAGAATGTCACTTCAAGTGAAGAGGTTGATGCTACCATTTAACGGAATCTAATGGGTTCACCGATGTAACTTGTGAACACAAAACCATATATGTGCTATGTAGTCAACCAGTTGAGCCAAGTTATGGTTAGGCTGACAAAATTGTATTGGAAGGAAGCTAAGCATGTTTTTCGGTACCTCAAAGGAACTAACCAGCATGGATTATGGTACAGAAGGACAGAGGGAGTGACGTGAAGTTGTGTGGCTTCACAGATGTAGATTTGGAAGCAAGTCCATCTGACTAAAAGAGTACATCAGGTGGAATTTTAGACTTGGGTCCACAACAATTTCCTAGTACAACAGGAAGCAGATGTCTATGGCGCTCAACTCGAAAAAATCTGAATACATGGTTGCAAGTCAAGTTACATGTGAGACTATCTGGATGAGAAATATACTTGTGGGATTGTTTAGTCAAGAGATGGATCCAAATATGATCTATTTTTATAATCATAATTGCATTAAGATCTCTTGGAATAAGTATTTCACAATAGATCCAAGCATATAGATATTTGGTATCATCATTTACGAGATGATGTGCAGAGGAGGATAATGTTGCCACAATACATTCTGACAAATGAACAACATGTTGACATCTTAACAAATGTTTTGTCAAGAGGTAAGCTCGAATTCCACAGGTGCAGGATAGGGGTGGTTGAAAATCCATTTCTTGCTAAGAGGGAATGTTGAGAAGTTCAACAAAAAAGTCTCAATTTGACTTTACCATGGTCAAATTGAGAAAATTTAAATTTTCACATCAACAAACGACTTGGAGGTAGTTAACTAAGGTGACATGGCTCTTGTCACTCAGTTAGCTAAGTAAATTAGAGTTAGTGAGCTTGGAGTTTAGTAATGTGTGTTGATTGATAAATTTAACAATCTAGTTCTGTTATTTCAATTGTACTCAGTTAACTAACCTCTAACTATTGACATAGTTAGTTGGAGGTCAATTGTGCAGTGGGACATCGACCTAACTCATTGATCAATCAACCAAAAATAGCTACTGCATGCATAGAATTTAAGTTCACCAGTAGTGGTGGATATTCCAAGGTAGTGTCACATTAGTTGTAGACTAGTCTTGAGTATACATGTGTTCCATAGAATCAAATATCCAATCTTTGGATTTGTGCAATCAATTAGAGGAAGATTCCTAAAAAATGGGGGCCTAATTCCTCATTATTTTTGCAAGGAAATGGATCGTCAAGCAAAGGCAATAATGGACTATGTCTGGGTCAAAGCTAGCAGAGGCAATAATGGACTAAGTCCGGGTCAAAGCTTCTCATTGAGTAGAGAGAAAGGTTATTCACTTACAAGTTGAGCTAAGAGTGAGGAAGCAATTGTAATACATTCTTTATTCATCTCATTAATGCAAGCAGGTTTAAGGGGTTTTTACCAGTTGGTTTCCCCTAGATAAATTTATGTACTTTTGTATGTGATCGATGTAGGTTTGTGAATGTTGTTTTAAATTGTGAATTAATTTCAGTAGAGTAGAGTAGAATTGTGTATCTTAATTTAGATTAAATTTCTTGAGCAGTTGAAATTCCTTCACCATATTTCTACAAAAATCACCAATTGAACTACCCTTATGGGTATAAGTTAAATTATTATTATTACTAGTTATAAAATAATTAATTTATTATTTAAACATATATACATTTAAAAAATCATGTAAAAATAGTCTTAACCATGGATATTCACCCAAAATTTATTATTGAGATTTTTAACCTATAAATATGCTTTTCTACAATATGATATGTCAACACCAACTAAGGGACAAAAGACCATAAGTCATGTTCATATGATGTTTTTTTTAATTAATCAATTTAATTAAAAGGTTAGAAAGTGTATATATACTTTTGAGATAAATTCTCACCTTTGATATGTGATTATTAAGAATATTCTAGAATATTGAAGTTAAATCATTGCTATCCATCTAAGAATTATTGATAATTAAATTAAAATTT
The DNA here is from genome assembly GCA_034641835.2 of Pinus albicaulis. Lineage (NCBI taxonomy): Eukaryota > Viridiplantae > Streptophyta > Pinopsida > Pinales > Pinaceae > Pinus > Pinus albicaulis. The sequence goes on from JAXQQM020075863.1 coordinate 62,434, forward strand.
TGTAATCCTATTTCAAAATAAACATGAAGTAATAATAATTTGAATTTTTAATGTTTCTTTTAATATTATAGAATGAGTCAAATGAGTTACACTAAGATATGAGAATCTATAACCATGGCTCATGGTATTAACCCATGGTATTGGCCCATAGTATTAGCCCATGGTATTGACCCATGGTATTAGCCCATGGCTCATCATATTAAGAATCCATGTTATTGGCATGTGGTATTAGCCCATGGTATTGAAAATACATGGTATTGGCCCATGGTATTAGCCAATAATATTTCTAACCAATCTTATTTATAAAGTAAGAATTCTTATTTATGAAATAAGAATTAGATTGTATGTAAATACCAATTAAAAATCCATATGTACGGATTTTATTTAACTAAGCTAATTAATATTAATGCATATTTTCGTATGAGAAATAATAAAGGATTGGTGGGTGATAATTTCAGTTAAAGGCGACACGCTAGAGTCGTTTCTTCTAATGAATAAGATATGAATAAGATCTAGGTTTCTTTCCGTAATGATTCATTTTTCACAGTGTTAAGTATGTGGTCTACATTGTGGTAATTTTTATGTTTAATCTTTTGAACATAATTTTTTATCATTTTTTATTTTATTATTAACGAGATGGTAGATGAGTGTTCTGATTTTGCGCTTCTCTTTAATTTATAAAACTAAAGCCGTCAAACTTTTTAGCGAATTTGATCTTTAGAGCAGGTTTCTTGCAGCTCCCACTGTGGCTACAGTGGGAGTCCGTGAGGTGTAGCCATTGGAGAAGAAATAAGTTTCATTATGTGCCATAACTATTTAAATCCATCCAATGGGATTTTCAGAGTTCGATTTCAGATATTTTCAGGTTTTCATGCTTTATACTAATTAGCTGCTCCACCTCCATATCTTAGAATGTCATTGAAGCACACTTCTAGTTGGTGTTCCTTTCTTGCGAAGTCCTTTGGACCTCATACTCTTTGAGTTGCCACGAAGCGAAGTGGGTGGTAGCCGGGGCTGTGGGGGTGAAGCCATAACCTCATAAGCTCTCAATGCGGATCGCCTGCGCTTGAGGCCCCACCGCAGACCATAGAGTATCCAAAAGTGGAGAAGTGTTTCTGCAGCTTCAATTTGCTCAATTTCCATCTCCTCAGAACCATCTCAAAGGGTTCTGAGCAGATGGAGATTGAGCAAATTGAAGCTTTCGAAACACTTCTCCACTTTTGGAGACTCTATGGTCTGCTGTGGGGCCTCAAGCGCAGGGGATCCGCATTGAGAGCTTATGAGGTTATGGCTTCACCCCCACAGCGCCGGCTACCACCCACTTCGCTTCCTGGCAACTCAAAGAGTATGAGGTCCAAAGGACGTAGCAGGAAAGGAACACCAACTAGAAGTGTGCTTCAATGACATTCTAAGATATGGAGGTGGAGCAGCTAATTAGTATAAAGCATGAAGACCTGAAAAGATATTTAAATCCAATTTGATATCCGGGAATAGAGCAGCTGCAATGCTTTCTATTATATGTCACAGCAAGTCTGGTAAGAATAATATTGATGCAGGGGCATCTGAACGATTCAAATTCCAGTTCGAATCTAAACCTGGGTATGCGAATAGTCATGAAAATGGGGCGAATTTTGTTTTAAAACTGATGTTGAAATTTATGTAATCAATCTGCCATGTGCACCTGCCATGTGTGCACTTGAGAAGAGGAAGAGTTTCTTTGAGCGATCGGAGAGATTTGGGAAGGCCAACCAATTCCTAATTTTTTCTAAATTCTATATAACTGGCGTGCCTGTAATATCTGAAGAGGAGAATGAATGAAATGTAGTCGCCAGAGAAGGAGCGTACTAAGGCTGAAATGCCTTAGGTCTGTCCAATGATATTCTGTGCATAATAGTGAAATTGTTGTGTTGATTCTCTGTGTTAATGTAGTCCATATTTGTATCTGAATCATGAATTCATGTCGTGATAGTTATTTAATTGGTTATGTCCCTACAGGATCGATGGCAATCGAATGTTTATTGGGTTGTGTCTTAATTCGATTCAATTAAACAGCAATTCTTTGTGTGAACGGAGGAACGAATGCATTGAAATTTCCTTCCTAGCCTTGTGAGCGTTGAAGGAGCGTGAATACATATTTGTTCTGTGCATCTGGTTAAATGAAAGATCGATGAGTTTAGCCTAAGGAAGAACGCATCAGATGGCAGTCTAATGTTCCTGTGGCGATATTGAGTAGATGTAATTATGCTTCCAGAACGCACTGAATCGATGCTCTCTGTGTATAACTCGTAATTAGATGCAGGGTATGGCAGCGTGCATTTAATTGACAAATGTTCATTAACTCAATGAAATCGAATCATGTGTGGGGTCGGAAGATAAAACCGCTGTTATCACATTTCCGAAGGTCTATTGGCCGAGGTTCCAAGCGTTGTTTTGGGGCGCATAATAATGCTCCGAAGGTCTTTATACATTAGGTTTTAAAGTGCATAAAATTCCCCGACAACTGTTGGTTTAAACTATTAAAACGATGTTTTTATAGTTTAATTACTTTCGAGATATGTGTTTGTACACAACCATCAGAGTGGCGCAGCGGAGCCGAGTGGGCTTAGTTCCCATAGGTACCAAGATCGGGGTATCTGCATTTTTTGTATCACCTGAGTAATGACTGGTGTAGCTGCAGGTGCATGTAAGGAAGATCTCAATTATTATTTATAACACATGATGTTGTCGCATTCCAAAGAGGCGTATCATTCCTCTCAAATAGTTATTATTATAATGCGATCGAACCAAACCTTAAATCGAAGGTTCAATCATTGATAAGGGGTTTGGAAGGCTCCGAATAGGGATTAATGTTCCCTAAGGATTATAGAATCAAAGGCTCGGAAGTGATTTTGATGAATTGCTTCGGATGTTTTTGTGACTCTAGTAATGTTAAGAGCCCGACAAATATGTAGATATATATACAGACATCAGAGTGGGCCCATAAGCCACAGGTCTCAGGATCGAATCTAAGTTTTGAGGTGAATTTGGTAGATCGGGAATCGCTCTCCATCAAATATCCTTATCAAAAACTCAAAATTAAAATGAGGTATAGTTAGAATCTAAAATTATTCTACAGTCGAATTTTTGTCATTCTAATACTGCTGAGTTCACACCTACAGTCGAATTTTTGCAACAATACTTTGGTCATCTGTTAGTGTTAAAAAGATTTTCAAAATTGATGTCACTGCGTCATTTTTTCTAAAAGATAACAAACCTCCAGCACATCTATTTGAGAGGTGCTTCTAATTGCAGATTCTTCCAAATTCTTAATTGGTTTAATTGGAACATCTATATTTAATTGGTTTTTTTTTGGATATTTAAGCAGACTCGAACTGCATCTACATTTAATTGGTACCAAAACTATGTTGTCAATTACGGATCATTATGAAATATTACAATGCTGGAACATTTAAATCTACAATTGTGTAACAATGTGAAGAATTGGGTCCCCAAATCCCACATGAAAAAATAATTTATGCAATCCATAGTTTAAAGAATCAGCTCCCCAAATCGCACATCAACTGTTTTTGAAAATTTATTTATCCAAAATCTCAAATGGTACATAACTATCTCTGAAAAAATTATTTATGCAATCCACAGAATTTACAGAATGGAGTTGTTTTTAGTGTAATTTTCTGAAGGTGTTTTTGGTGGATTTTTTCGGTTTAATTCCTTTAAAATCCTACAAAAAATTATTGAAAACAGAATTTTGATGGATAACTTAAAATCCAAGTATCCTAGGAGTTTTTTAGGGTGCTGAATCTATATTTACACTTAAAAAAACTAGTTTAAAAAATAGAGAGTGGAGTTGTCTTTAGTGCGACTTTTTGGAGTTTCCGGTTCCCTGTAAAACAAATTGAGGTAAAATATTGATTTCTGTTATTTAAACTAATTTTTTACAGCACCCCAAAAAACTTTTATGACACTTGGATTGTGCAAGTTATATATCCAATTTCTGTTTTCAATAATTTCTTGCCCGATTTTAAAGAAATTAGATCGGAAAAATCCACCAGAAAAGCCTTCAAAAATTCGCACTAAAGACAACTCCCTTTACTTTTTGAAGTTTTTTCTAGTGAATTTTTCCTGTCTAATTTCTTTAAAATCCGGCAAGAAATTATTAAAAACAGAAATTTGATAAATAACTTGCACAATCCAAGTGTCCTAGAAATTTTTTAGAGTGCTGAATCTATATTTACAGTAAAAAAGCTAATTTAAATAACAGAATTCAACTGCTGCACTGAATGTGCTGAATCAACACTCTTTGAAAAAAATATTTTATACAATCCGCATAGTTTAAAGAATTGGCTCCCCAAATCGCACATCAACATAAATTGTCCTAAATAAACTATTTTATGCAATCCACATAGTTTAAAAAATTGCAATGGAGACCTTTAAAGAATTGCAATGTTTTATTGGAGACCTTTTTCAATTTGGAAGTTCTCAATATAAGTGTGCCACCTTGGGTTTGTTACTCTGAGAGCTTGGAGCAGTTACAAGTGCCCCATTCATTAGAATCCATGCCATATTCGTGGCACCGTTAATTGTGTGGAGATTAGTGAATGCAATGAGTTGTTAATGCTGATAAGAATTGTGTTTTAGTAGTGTTGGAATATATTTCTAGATAGAGTGGCTCTCAAAAATAAATTAATAGCTATTATATTTCAATTAGAATTGGTGATATAAAAGATTTCAAATGCAGGTAAGAATTGTTTTAGTAACGTTGGAATACATTTCTAAATATTGTGGCTCTCAAAAATAAATTAATCGTGACTATTTATTTGAAGAGATACTACAAGTCTTAATTATGACTTTTTATTTGAAGAGACACTACATTTCAAATTCCAATATATCTAGAGGTAAGAGTGAGAAAATGTTTTAAATTTTTTATTAAGAAAAATATGTAAGATATAAAAGAGTGATAAAATGGTTAAAATAAAATATTAAAATTTAAATAGTTCAAAATGTTTTTATTTTTATAAATTTGATATTTATGTTGTTGGTTCACATGTTTCTACTTTCATAAATTTGATAGTTAGTAAATTGTTGGTTGGACCTTATAATTAAGGTTTTCATTTCTTAATATTATACTTAATTGTATAGGATTCAAAATACATTCACTACTTTTATCTAAATTTTTTAGGTTAAAATTCATTTTGCTCATAAATTTTATACCAATTTTTTTTTAATGTACTTTTATTGTTTTCATTTTTAAAAATATTTCACCAAAATTATTATTGAAAGCATCAACCAAAATTATTATAGAAAGCATGAGAAAGGCACACACATATAATTATAATAATAATTATCTATTAAAAAAATATAAACAATTTTAATATTTTTAATAACATATATAAAATTAAATATGAAAATAATGAAAGAATTATGCAAACCTAATTTTTTAGGTTAGTAAATTTTGTTTTACCTATTTCTTGTGACATGTATATCTAATATGACTAAATAATACGAATATATATCACATTGGAAAACTAAATTTATATTTATAAATTTGGTAATATTTTAAATATTTAAAAACAAATTTAAATATAATTTTGTAATAATAGTTATAACTGAGAAGCATAATTAGAGAGTTACAGGTGCTTATGATGATTAGGATGTTTCCAAGTTGGATCTTATTATCTAGATACTTATAATTATGTTTTTTTTTTTTTTTTTTTTTTTATGAATTCCGTAGGACCTGTCTTTTCTATTATAAAGAGCAAGTTGCTTAAATAATACAGCAAAAGAATGTGCCTCAACTTGCCCAAAGGAAAACCAGGTCTGTTGGCCATCTTAAACAGTTAAAGACCAGCTAAAAACGATACTATTTCAGTCTAGCTGTAGCAGTAAGAGCTACGCGACTATGTCCATAATACTAACATATACAACAACAACTATAATATCGCTGAAGAAAAAACATATATGAGCAAAAAGAAACAAGAAGGTCTAGACATCAAAATATTTCACAGGGGCTGGATCTTCATCAGACCCAAGCAGCTCTATCTCGCAGTTGCTCTTCAATACGTCCAATGCGGTCATTCTACTGCTGCTGAAACTTAGTCATAGTATTCATGTCATGTTTGATAAGGTTAAGCTCAAATAACAAAGAAGAAGGAGAATCTTGTTCCTTCATACTCATGAGAGCTGTTGCAAGAACACATTTAAGGCGCCAATACATCTTAACAGTTTGCTGGAACAAAGATACCCTGCCCCTAGTACTACCAGGGTTAAGTAGGAAATCCAGCGTTACTCGCTGCTGCTGCGGATCAACTTCTTCATCCAAACTACACTGCTCCCATGCCTTAATTTGCTTGCGAATAGGTGGAGGGGTCATGGTTGTATAAGCATTAAGTAGATTCTCGACAACCTGTTCATTTGCTTTATGCCCTCGTTTACAAGAGCACGTAGGGACCTTCGTTGCCTTACCCTTGCCTCTTAATTTACGAGTTGGTGATGTGGACTTTGTCATAGTGGCTCCGAGGAAGCATGTGAGAAAAAGATTAGCACCAGAGCGGAACAGTAAGGCAGATAATCTGTAAGAGACAGGTCGACAGAAACAGTTGCAAGGCTTAACAAAAATACATATGCGAAGGACTAAGTAATAAGGGCCAGCTTGATGAAGCATGAGCATCATGTGGAGAAAACCGGACAAAATACAACAAATCCCACATAGCCGACATGAAAAATAGCAAACCCCTGTCGTTGCACAAACCAAACCGGGAAAAATACAAAGAAACAGATAGAGTCTGCATACACATTACGAAACCCTTTTCGTGCTTAAAATTAAGTTCATATAAATTTGGCATTTCTTTAAATATTTAAAATATATATATCTATATATATATATATATATATATATATATAATTATATATAATATAAATAAATGAAAAGCTTTTGTAATTTATATAAAGTTTGAGATAGGTTAAAAAAATGTGAATTAATGAAAAAGATTCATAAAACTAAAAGTTGAAAATTATTAATAATATATAATATTATTAAAATTTTACTTTTATATTAATTTTAAAAACAAAATAAAAGGTTTGAAAATTGAATTGAGGTTGGGTGTTTAAAAGGAATAATTGTTATTTTTTTTATTTAGTTTTTAAATTTTGTAGATGACATGTTGATCTTGTTGATATTATGAAATTTCTTATGTGTTATAAATGTATTGATATTATGTTATTAATCTTTTGATGTACAATTTTTTCCTCATTTTTTTCATTTTAAAGGAAAATTACACTTAAATAATTTGATTCCTCTCAATGCTTATAGACTCAAATTTAGATGGATCTATGTTGGTGCATTAATTTAATGAGTGCATTTTTATGAACAAGCATGAACAACTTTTCTAAAAGCAAGGTGCCTCATTCTTTCTCTAGCTAGCAAAGGATGACTTATGAAAATAATATATCCATTGTTTGTGCATCACACTCATTGTTTTAATAAAAATAACCACTCCACACTTTCTCCTACCCAAAGACTAAGATTAAAAGCCTCTAACATATCCCATTAATATAAAAAATAGTACATCTAAAATTGAAATAAGTATAAACACTATCTTGCCTCTCATTAATATAAAGAAAGACTAGCATATATTCATGAATAAAGGGAAAAACCCGAACCCATGTGAATACCTTAGGTGAGAAAAGATATCAAACCTTAAACAATGCACTTATCTTTGCATAATTCATATTTTAAAAGTTGGTGGTCTTTTTTGACATTATGGAAACACTTCTAGCTAAGATCGAGCTTCATACTTCTCTCTTTTTAAGAGATTTAAGTCACATTTCCACTCTATATTTTACTATTATCTATATATAATATAAATATAACTAACTCTTCAAAGAAAAAACCCAAAAATAAAAACATGGGGTTAAAAAAAATGAAAATGACTCATGAAAACAATCCAAATGCATGGATATGACTTATTAATAATATTATTTTATTTTTTTTCCACAGAAAATGTTTACCGGCAATTGTTTTAACATACCACTTTATGTTGTTAAATGTTTTCATTGATGTCAATAAGGCATTGTTGAAGATGCCCTAAACCATAACTACTTGACTAGACTCTAACTCTAAGCACTAATTGAAAGCCCTGGCCCTAAAGTGCATTTAATGAAAAAAGCTATAATGTGCCAAATGCCTTGATAAAGCCCTAGTTGAAGCTAGCCCTACCATGTTCTAGATAAAGAATGATGCCCTAATTATATGCATGGACCCTAAGATTACCTGAGCATGAATGTATGCTAATAGTGATAAATTCCTAGATGCATAGAAATCTGTGGAGGCATTGTTATGTTAAAGAAATTCGACAGTTTGATAGAAATGACAAGTTTATTGTTCAACACAGAGGCACTAGTGCATGGGTGTCTTGGAATACTCATTAACTATGGAGAAGACAGGTCGATTCATAAGTTGTGACGTTTGTTGTGGACACAAAATGTCTAACCATAAAAGAAATCGACTAGTCCAAGATGAAGCCTAGCATGATCTTGTTACAAGGGGATGACCAAGCAAGTTGTCAATACCATATTAATATATCAGTCAAAAGAAAAGACAGTGTACATATACATGGGAGACATTGATCAGATCACGCACAATCAAAAGCAGTTGAGGACTTAGAATATGGAAAATAAATTTAACAGAACCTACAACTACAAGTCAAATCCTTGGTGATATTAAGAACATAAATCACTCTTATAGTGTACTCAAAATAATTTAAAAAAATGTTAAAATTGCACAAGACGACTTCCTCATGGTCATGTCAACCCTCCTAAAGAGAAATGATTGTTCATAGGCTCAAAAAAATATAAATATAAACCCAGGATTTTCAAACAAGAATTCGGTCAAGTAAAAAAATAATAAACTCCAATCTGAGCTGTAAAAGGAGGCTAAGGAGGACAAGGACAAGTAAATATTTAACCAAGCTCTTGGATCTGTTGCAAACTCCTGAGGTAAATATTTCGGTCCTGTGGTAATTCTTTATAATTTCGCTTGTGTTTCAGTTCTATATAATTTCAGCCTTATGGAGCCATAGTCTCCCACGGACCTTGGCTCTGTGGAGCCAGAGTCTCCCAACAACCTAGCCCCCTATGGAACCACAATGTTTGGACCTGTCTATAGATCGAATCTCTCTTAGCCAATACCCATGGCAAGATCTATTGACCTGTGACAAATTCTTGGACTTGTGGCAAATATTTTGGCTCTGTGGTAAAACTCACATGATGGTATATGGTTAGGAGCTCAGTTCTGAAATTGTGAGAAGCTCAGATTGTTGTGAAGATACAAATTAGACATGTGTCTATAAGAAAATTAGACCTGTGACAATTAATTATCTTTTCAAGCTGTTCTTTGGGCATCATTTGATGGACAGTGGATGGTATCTTTGAAGATTTTTTGAAGCACCCTTAGAACAGATCTTGGAGCTTTTGTGAACCAAACTTAAGGTGGGGACACTTTTTTTAGAAAAATAATTGAAGCGTTATTGTAAATCTCCTTGAATTGTCTTGAAGACATGTTTTTGATGTATTTTGAAATAATCATATAATCATCCTTAGTTCAGATATTTTATATTTAATGTCATCATTTGAATTTTAAGGCTTTTCAAAGACATGATATTTTATCTTTAATGTCATGTATATCGTTGAAATTTTAAATTTTTTCAAAGTCGTGATATTTTCTCTTTAACGTCATTATTAAAAGATGTTGGCAATTTAGCCCCCCCCAAAGAAGACGTTATTCCAACATCAACATTTTTCGTTTTCACAGTGTTTTTGCACACAAAAAATTGTCGACGTTATTCCACAATAGACAATTTTCATTTTCACGGTGTTTTTTGCACACACAAAATTGGCAACATTATTCGAGCATCAAAAATTTTTGTTTTGAGGGTTTTTTTTTCACACAAAATTGATGACGTTATTCCAACATCAACACTTTTCGTTTCAAGGTTTTTTTTGCACACACAAAATTGGCTTTTACTTCCATTTTTATAAAATGTTTAAAATTTACCTCGAAAAAAAAAGGTTATTCCCAAATAACACTTTTCGTTTTCGGGTTTTTTTTCATGTTTTTTGTATGTTTTTTTTTTTAGATTTCTCTTTTTGAGGTAATAGTTCTTGTTTGATCGGTAACTTTGTTTAAAGGGTTACTTTAAGATAAGTGAGGGCATTGTTGAATAACTTGTAGATATTGTTAGGGCTTGTTGCAGAAGACATTGGAAGCCATGAAGAACCATTGACGTGATATTGAACTTATTGAAGCATACGGTTGGAGCCTTAGAGGATAGGAGTCCTCAATAATATTAGGTTGGAGCATGTGCCAGTGAAGAGGGTAGCAACCCTAGAGTTTGGTGCCCCATAGAGACAAGGTTTGAGCCTTTTGGAAGATAGGGTTGGAGCCCTCAAGGTTCGAGCCTTGTGAAGTCCAAGTTGGTGCCTGGAAAAGTACAGGTTGGAGCCTGGTGGATTGGAGATTATGGTCTTCATCTACCGTTGGAGCCCTAAAAATTATTGTACTCAATTTATTGGAAAAACATAATTCGATTCCTCGATATATTTGATTAATAGAATTATTTATTTTGTATTGTTAATTTTTGCGTTCAGTTTAGAAGTGATCTAAAACTGGTAAAATAAAAATTGTAAAAGAAATATTGATTCAACCCCCCCTCAGTATTTCCAACATTTTACTTGCAGACAAGCTGCCCACTTGAAGTAGTGACGCACTCCCCCAAACCCTAAGTTATGGAAATTATTTTGGGCGGCTCTCTCTTTTGAAATACATGTACCCAGGGCTTGTATGTAGCATGAAAAGAAAATTTTGGAAGTATTTTCTAGGTGCTTATAAGAGAAACAATCCATAGCTAGAACTTGACATTCTCGAGTTGTAGGATATAAGACTGCACTAGAAAAATGAGGGAGAGCTAAAAAATTCTAATCGAAATCAAGAGGGTAGAAATGGGAAACAAATTGGTAGAATAAAAAAGAGAATAATCTCTAGCATATCTAAGGAGACCACCGATGATGAAACAATTTTAAGAAAGAACGTTCTTAAACATTGTCATATTATGTTGTGGAGGGACTCATGATTAGAACTTGAATTCCACTTGTGGAATGATATATGCATGTACAAGCACAATGTAACCCATATTTTTACATAACAACAGGACAATCAAATTCAACACATATTTTCCAATTGAATTGTAGATACATACGTGGATATCTCATTTGAGTTCGATCTGACATTGCTCCAAGCCGACTACAATTACCAAACTGACTGGTTCCTCCTTACCGATCTGGGATCAACCTATTCGTTTCCCAAATTCATAAGACTTCAGAATTACAATCATAATAAAGAGTTACAATCAGAGCCTTGATGTCGCAGCCTCCTTCAGCGAGGTTCAGGCAAAGTGCGTCTCAAAGGATCGTTGGGAATTCAGATGGGATGAGGACACATGCCTAAGCTCTCTCGACAAGGGTCTCTTTTGTTCCATCTTCCTAGCAAAAAGTTCATGAATTCTCTTCAGTGTTTCAACTATAATATGTTCAGCTATCTCATCAATGGAAGATGGCTTTATTTATAGACGGAGAGGAGGAGGTTGGGATCCCTACAATGGTTAAAGGGAGGTCTTATCCTTTGGGATGTTTCCCCAAAAGGTGGAAACAAGAGGCCAAAGGAGGAAGGCCATGGTTATTCAGAGGAACCACTCCAGACGACTCATCCACAAAGTTGTTAGGATGGAAACTTTGCCTCTATTTAAAAAAAAAAAATCAATAAACAGGTTGGCGCGGGTAGCTCACTGGGACAGAGCGCCAATGGGCACAGGGCCTAGCATTAATCTTCCTCATTGGCGTGAGGGCATAATAGTCTACTAACGCCAAGGCAAAAACATATGTCTCTCATAGTCTGCTTAGGGAATTGTCAACAAAAGGAATGTTTTCGTCATGGAAAGGGATGCAATGATGGTCTTTGCAAGGCATGACACTTTGTTTTAGTCATAGAAATGATCCTTCAATGTGCGGGACAAGGATTGCAAGGATAGTGACAAAATGGTGTGTAACAACTATAAGGAAACCTTTTCTCTCGTAGAAAGGTATTCATCCATTAGATCAATTCTTGCATTGGCTATGCAGATGGGGTGGAAGATCCACCAAATGAATGTAAAAACAACATTTATCAATGGTGTTATTGAGGAGGACGTGTACATAGAGCGACCAGACGATTTTGAGACATTTGAATGGGAGTCTCATGTGTGCAAACTCATGCAAACATTGTATGGTCTCAAATAGGCACCTCGAGCTTGGTACACTCACATTGATCGTTATCTGACTGGATTTAGATTCACCAAAAGTGAAGCAAATGCAAACTTATATCATATTTTCATAGAAGGTAAATTTCTTATCATTGTTTTCTATGTTTATGATTAATATAGACAAGTGATGAGCAATTGATCAACTCTTGCAACGAGGACCTTGCAAGGGAATTTGAGATGAAAGACATTGGTCTCATGTACTACTTCCTTGAGCTATAAGTATGACAAGGTGATGGGGAATTGTTTGTGTCTCAAGGCACGTATGCCATTGAGATATTGCAAATATTTCGCATGGAGAATTGTAAGCCCATGGAGACACCTGTAGCTACCAATTGGAGGAAGGAGAATGTCACTTCAAGTGAAGAGGTTGATGCTACCATTTATCAGAATCTAATGGGTTCACCGATGTATCTTGTGAACACAAAACCATATATGTGCTATGTATTCAACCAGTTGAGCCAAGTTACGGTTAGGCTGACCAAATTGTATTGGAAGGAAGCTAAGCATGTTTTTCGGTACCTCAAAGGCACTAACCAGCATGGATTATGGTACAGAAGGACAGAGGGAGTGACGTGAAGTTGTGTGGCTTCACAGATGTAGATTTGGAAGCGAGTTCATCTGACTGAAAGAGTATATCAGGTGGAATTTTAGACTTGGGTCCACAACAATTTCCTAGTACAACAGGAAGCAGATGTTTATGGCGCTCAACTCGAAAAAAGCTGAATACATGGTTGCAAGTCAAGTTACATGTGAGACTATCTGGATGAGAAATATACTTGTGGGATTGTTTTGTCAAGAGATGGATCCAACTATGATGTATTTTTATAATCATAATTGCATTAAGATCTCTTGGAATCAAGTATTTCACAATAGATCCAAGCATATAGATATTTGGTATCATCATTTACGAGATGATGTGCAGAGGAGGATAATGTTGCCACAATACATTTTGACAAATGAACAAGATGTTGACATCTTAACAAATGTTTTGTCAAGAGGTAAGTTCGAATACCACAGGTGCAAGGTAGGGGTGGTTGAAAATCCCTTTCTTGCTAAGAGGGAGCATTGAGAAGTGCAACAAAAAAGTCTCAATTTGACTTTACCTAATGTAAATTGAGAAAAATTAAATTTTCACATCAACAAATGACTTGGAACGTAAGTTGGGACTATGACATGGTTGACATGGCCTTGTCACTCAGAGCTATGCTGTGTGTAATGATGTTATAGAGCTTGGAGTTTAGTAATGCAAAGGATTCACAATGAATAACTAGTTCTATTATTTCAATTGTACTCAAGCATTCAACTCCTCTAACTATTGACATATAGTTGGAATAATTAAAGTGGGACATCGACCTAAGTCATTGATCAATCAACCAAAAATAGCTACTACATGCATAGAATTTGAGTTCCCCGGTAGTGGTGGATATTCCAAGGCAGTGTCACATTAGTTGTAGACTAGTCTTGAATATACATGTGTTGCATGGAATCAAATATCCAATCTTTGGATTTGTGCAATCAATTAGAGGAAAATTCCTAAAAAATAGGGGCCTAATTCCTCACGCTCAAGTAAAGGCAATAATGGACTAAGTCTGGGTTAAAGCTAGCAGAGGCAATGATGGACTAAGTCTCGGTCAAAGCTTCTCATTGAGTAGAGAGAAAGGTTATTCACTTATAGGTTGAGCTAAGAGTGAGGAAGCAATTGTAATACATTCTTTGTTCATCTCATTAATGCAAGTAGGTTTAAGGGGTTTTTACCAGTTGGTTTCCCCTAGATAAATTTATGTACTTTTGTATGTGATTGATGTAGGTTTGTGAATGTTGTTTTAAATTGTGAATTAATTTCAGTAGAGTAGAGTAGAATTGTGTATCTTAATTTAGATTAAATTTCTTGAGCAATTGAAATTCTATCACCATATTTCTACAAAAATCACCGATTGAACTACCCATATGGGTATAAGTTAAATTATTATTATTACTAGTTATAAAATAATTAATTTATTATTTAAACATATATACATTTAAAAAATCATGTAAAAATAGTCTTAACCATGGATATTCACCCAAACTTTATTATTGAGATTTTTAACCTATAAATATGCTTTTCTACAATATGATATGTCAACACCAACTAAGGGTCAAAAGACCATAAGTCATGTTCATATGATGTTTTTTTTAATTAATCAATTTAATTAAAAGGTTAGAAAGTGTATATATACTTTTGAGATAAATTCTCGCCTTTGATATGTGATTATTAAGAATATTCTAGAATATTAAGGTTAAATCATTGCTATCCATCTAAGAATTATTGATAATTAAATTAAAATTTTGTAATCCTATTTCAAAATAAACATGAAGTAATAATAATTTGAATTTTTAATGTTTCTTTGAATATTATAGAATGAGTCAAATGAGTTACACTAAGAGATGAGAATCTATAACCATGGCTCATGGTATTAACCCATGGTATTGGCCCATAGTATTAGCCCATGGTATTGACCCATGCTATTAGCCCATGGCTCATCATATTAAGAGTCCATGTTATTGGCATGTGGTATTAGCCCATGGTATTGAAAATACATGGTATTGGCCCATGGTATTAGCCAATAATATTTCTAACCAATCTTATTTATAAAGTAAGAATTCTTATTTATAAAATAAAAATTAGATAGTATGTAAATACCAATTAAAAATCCATATGTAAAGATTTTATTTAACTAAGCTAATTAATATTAATGCATATTTTCGTATGAGAAATAATAAAGGATTGGTGGGTGATAATTTCAGTTAAAGGCGACACGCTAGAGTCGTTTCTTCTGATGAATAAGATCTAGGTTTCTTTCCGTAATGATTCATTTTTCACAGTGTTAAGTATGTGGTCTACATTGTGGTAATTTTTATGTTTAATCTTTTGAAAATAATTTTTTATCATTTTTTATTTTATTATTAACGAGATGGTAGATGAGTGTTCTGATTTTGCGCTTCTCTTTAATTTATAAAACTAAAGCCGTCAAACTTTTTAGCGAATTTGATCTTTAGAGCAGGTTTCTTGCAGCTCTCACTGTGGCTACAGTGGGAGTCTGTGAGGTGTAGCCATTGGAGAAAAAATAAGTTTCATTATGTGCCATAACTATTTAAATCTATCCAATGGGGTTTCCAGAGTTCGATTTCAGATATTTTCAGGTCTTCATGCTTTATACTAATTAGCTGCTCCACCTCCATATCTTAGAATGTCATTGAAGCACACTTCTAGTTGGTGTTCCTTTCCTGCGAAGTCCTTTGGACCTCATACTCTTTGAGTTGCCACGAAGCGAACTGGGTGGTAGCCGGGGCTGTGGGGGTGAAGCCATAACCTCATAAGGTCTCAATGCGGATCGCCTGCTCTTGAGGCCCCACTGCAGACCATAGAGTATCCAAAAGTGGAGAAGTGTTTCTGCAGCTTCAATTTGCTCAATTTCCATCTCCTCAGAACCATCTCAAAGGGTTCTGAGCAGATGGAGATTGAGAAAATTGAAGCTTTCGAAACACTTATCCACTTTTGGAGACTCTATGGTCTGCTGTGGGGCCTCAAGCGCAGGGGATCCGCATTGAGAGCTTATGAGGTTATGGCTTCACCCCCACAGCGCCGGCTACCACCCACTTCGCTTCCTAGCAACTCAAAGAGTATGAGGTCCAAAGGACGTAGCAGGAAAGGAACACCAACTAGAAGTGTGCTTCAATGACATTCTAAGATATGGAGGTGGAGCAGCTAATTAGTATAAAGCATGAAGACCTGAAAAGATATTTAAATCCAATTTGATATCTTGGAATAGAGCAGCTGCAATGCTTTCTATTATATGTCACAGCAAGTCTGGTAAGAATAATATTGATGCAGGGGCATCTGAATGATTCAAATTCCAGTTTGAATCTAAACCTGGGTATGCGAATAGTCATGAAAATGGGGCGAATTTTGTTTTAAAACTGATGTTGAAACTTATGTAATCAATCTGCCATGTGCACCTGCCATGTGTGCACTTGAGAAGAGGAAGAGTTTCTTTGAGCGATCGGAGAGATTTGTGAAGGCCAACCAATTCCTAATTTTTTCTAAATTCTATATAGCTGGCGTGCCTGTAATATCTGAAGAGGAGAATGAATGAAATGTAGTCGCCAGAGAAGGAGCGTACTAAGGCTGAAATGCCTTAGGTCTGTCCAATGATATTTGTTGTGTTGATTCTCTGTGTTAATGTAGTCCATATTTGTATCTGAATCATGAATTCATGTCGTGATAGTTATTTAATTTTTTATGTCCCTACAGGATCGATGGCAATCGAATGTTTATTGGGTTGTGTCTTAATTCGATTCAATTAAACAGCAATTCTTTGTGTGAACGGAGGAACGAATGCATTTAAATTTCCTTCCTAGCCTTGTGAGCGTTGAAGGAGCGTGAATACATATTTGTTCTGCGCATCTGGTTAAATGAAAGATCGATGAGTTTAGCCTTTTAAGGAAGAACGCATCAGATGGCAGTCTAATGTTCCTGTGGCGATATTGAGGAGATGTAATTATGCTTCCAGAACGCACTGAATTGATGCTCTCTGTGTATAACTCGTAATTAGAGCAGGGTATGGCAGCGTGCATTTAATTGACAAATGTTCATTAACTCAATGAAATCGAATCATGTGTGGGGTCGGAAGATATAACCGTTGTTATCACATTTCCGAAGGTCTATTGGCCGAGGTTCCAAGCGTTGTTTTGGGGCGCATAATAATGCTCCGAAGGTCTTTATACATTGGGTTTCAAAGTGCATAAAAGTCCCCGGCAACTGTTGGTTTAGACTATTAAAACGATGTTTTTATAGTTTAATTACTTTCGAGATATGTGTTTGTACACAACCATCAGAGTGGCGCAGCGGAGCCGAGTGGGCTTAGTTCCCATAGGTACCAAGATCGGGGTATCTGCATTTTTTGTATCACCTGAGTAATGACTGGTGTAGCTGCAGGTGCATGTAAGGAAGATCTCAATTATTATTTATAACACATGATGTTGTCGCATTCCAAAGAGGTGTATCATTCCTCTCAAATAGTTATTATTATAATGCGATCGAACCAAACCTTAAATCCAAGGTTCAATCATTGATAAGGGGTTTGGAAGGCTCCGAATAGGGATTAAGGTTCCCTAAGGATTATAGAATCAAAGGCTCGGAAGTGATTTTGATGAATTGCTTCGGATGTTTTTGTGACTCTAGTAATGTTAAGAGCCCGACAAATATGTAGATATATATACACACATCAGAGTGGGCCCATAACCCACAGGTCCCAGGATCGAATCTAAGTTTTGAGGTGAATTTAGTAGAGCGGGAATCGCTCTGCATCAAATATCCTTATCAAAAACTCAAAATTAAAATGAGGTATGGTTAGAATCTAAAATTATTCTACAGTCAAATTTTTGTCATTCTAATACTGTTGCACATCAACTGTTTTTCAAAATTTATTTATCCAAAATCTCAAATCGTACATAACTATCTCTGAAAAAATTATTTATGCAATCCACAGAATTTATATAATGGAGTTGTTTTTAGTGTAATTTTCTGAAGGTGTTTTTGGTAGATTTTTTCGGTTTAATTCCTTTAAAATCCGACAAAAAATTATTGAAAACATAAATTTGATGGATAACTTGCACAATCCAAGTATTCTAGGAGTTTTTAGGGTGGTGAATCTATATTTACACTTAAAAAAACTAGTTTAAAAAACAGAAATCAAGATTTTACCTCAATTTGTTTCACGAGATTCGGGCACCTGAACTCCAAAAAGTAGCACTAAAGACTACTCATTTAAAGAATGGAGTTGTCTTTAGTGCGACTTTTTGGAGTTTCCGGTTCCAGGTAAAACAAATTGAGGTAAAATCTTGATTTCTGTTATTTAAACTAATTTTTTACAGCACCCTAAAAAACTTTTAGGACACTTGGATTGTGCAAGTTATCCATCAAATTTCTGTTTTCAATAATTTCTTGCCATATTTTAAAGAAATTAGATCAGAAAAATCCACCAGAAAAGCTTTCAAAAATTCGCACTAAAGACAACTCCATTTACTTTTTGAAGTTTTTTCTAGTGAATTTTTGCTGTATAATTTCATTAAAATCCGGCAATAAATTATTAAAAACGGAAATTTGATAAATAAATTGCACAATCCAAGTGTCCTAGAAATTTTTTAGAGTACTGAATCTATATTTACGATAAAAAAGCTAATTTAAATAACAGAATTCAACTACTGCACTGAATGTGTTAAATCAACACTCTTTGAAAAAAATATTTTATACAATCCGCATAGTTTAAAGAATTGGCTCCCAAAATCGCACATCAACATAAATTGTCCTAAATAAACTATTTTATGCAATCCACATAGTTTAAAAAATTGCAATGCTTTATTGGAGACCTTTAAAGAATTGCAATGTTTTATTGGAGACCTTTTTCAATTTGGAAGTTCTGCATATAAGTGTGCCACCTTGGGTTTGTTACTCTGAGAGCTTGGAGCAGTTACAAGTGCCCCATTCAGCAGAATCCATGCCATATTCTTGGCACCGTTAATTGTGTGGAGATTAGTGAATGCAATGAGTTGTTAATGCTGATAAGAATTGTGTTTTAGTAGTGTTGGAATATATTTCTAGATAGAGTGGCTCTCAAAAATAAATTAATAGCTATTATATTTCAATTAGAATTGGTGATATAAAATATTTCAAATGCTAGTGAGAATTGTTTTTAGTAACGTTGGAATACATTTCTAGATATTTTGGCTCTCAAAAATAAATTAATAGTTATTACATTTCAAATAGAATTGATGATATAAAAGATTTCAAGCATCAAAGAATTGAAATGATTTAAAATTAATTATTTAATTATTCTCATTTATAAGACTTTAATCATGATTTTTTATTTGAAGAGATACTACAAGTCTTAATTATGACTTTTCATTTGAAGAGATACTACATTTCAAATTCCAATATATATAGAGGTAAGAGTGAGAAAATGTTTTAAATTTTTTATTAAGAAAAATATGTAAGATATAAAAGAGTGATTAAATGGTTAAAATAAAATATTAAAATTTAAATAGTTTAAAATGTTTTTATTTTTATAAATTTGATATTTATGTTGCTGGTTCACATGTCTATACTTTCATAAATTTGATAGTTAGTAAATTGTTGGTTGGACTTTATAATTAATGTTTTCATTTCTTAATATTATACTTAATTGTATAGGATTCAAAATACATTCTTTTAGGTTAAAATTCATTTTGCTCATAAATTTTATACCAATTTTTTTTTAATGTACTTTTATTGTTTTCATTTTTAAAAATATTTTACCAAAATTATTATTGAAAGCATCAACCAAAATTATTATAGAAAGCATGAGAAAAGCACATACATATAGTTATAATAATAATTATCTATTAAAAAAATAGAAACAATTTTAATTTTTTTAATAACATATATATATAATTAAATATGAAAATAATGAACGAATTATGTAAACTTAATTTCTTACGTTAGTAAATTTTGTTTTAGCTATTTCTTGTGACATGTATATCTAATATGACTAAATAATACTAATATATATCACATTGGAAAAAAACGAAATTTATATTTATAAATTTGGTAATCTTGTAAACATTTAAAAATAAATTTAAATATAATTTTGTAATAATAGTTATAATTGAAAAACATAATTAGAGAGTTACTAGTGTTTACCATGATTAGGATGACTCCATTGGATCTTATTATCTAGATATTTATAATTATGTTTTTTTTTTTTTTTTTTTTTGATTTTCATAGACCTATCTTTTCATTATATGTTGTTTAACACAATAACAAAATAATTGTCTTGCCCCAAAGGGAAACCAGGTCTGTTGGCCATCTTAAACAGTTAAAGACCCGCTAAAAACGATACTATTTCAGTCTAGCTGTAGCAGTAAGAGCTACGCGACTATGTCCATAATACTAACATATACAACAACAACTATAATATCGCTGAAGAAAAAACATATATGAGCAAAAAGAAACAAGAAGGTCTAGACATCAGAAGATTTCACAGGGGCTGGATCTTCATCAGACCCAAGCAGCTATATCTCGTAGTTGCTCTTCAATACGTCCAATGCGGTCAGTCTACTACTACTGAACCTTAGTCATAGTAGTCATGTCGTGTTTGATATGGTTAAGCTCAAATAACAAAGAAGAAGGAGAATCTTGTTCCTTCATACTCATGAGAGCTATTGCAAGAACACATTTAAGGTGCCAATACATCTTAACAGTTTTCTGGAACAAAGATACCCTACCCCTAGTACTGCCAGGCTCAAGCAGGAAATCTAGTGTTACTCGCTGCTGTTGCGGATCAACTTCTTCATCGAAACTACACTACTCCCATGCCTTAATTTGCTTGCGAATAGGTGGAGGGGTCATGGTTGTATAAGCATTAAGTAAATTCTCGACAACCTGTTCATTTGCTTTATGCCCTCATTTACAAGAGCACGCAGGGACCTTTGTTCCCTTACCCTTGCCTCTTAATTTACGAGCTGGCGATGTGGACTTTGTCATAGTGGCTCCCAGGAAGCATGTGAGAAAAAGATAAGCACCAGAGCGGAACAGTAAGGCAGATAATCTGTAAGAGACAGGCCGACGGAAACAGTTGCAAGGCTTAACAGAAATACATATGCGTAGGACTGAGTAATAAGGGCCAGCTTGATGAAGGATGAGCATCATGTGGAGAAAACCGGACAAAATACAACAAAGCGCACATAGCCGACATGAAAAACAACAAACCCCTGTCGTTGTGCAAACCAAACCGGGAAAAATACAAAGAAACAGATAGAGTGTGCATACACAATACGAAACCCTTGTGGTGCTTAAAATTAAGTTCATATAAATTTGGCATTGCTTTAAATATATATATATAAATAAATGAAAATCTTTTGTAATTTATATAAAGTTTGAGATAGGTTAAAAAAATGTGAATTGATGAAAAATATTCATAAAACTAAAAGTTGAAAATTATTAATAATATATAATATTATTAAAATTATACTTTTATATTAATTTTAAAAACTATATAAAAATAATATTAATAGATAAAATAAAAGGTTTGAAAATTGAATTCAGGTTGGGTGTTTAAAAGGAATAATTGTTATTTTTTTTATTTAGTTTTTAAATTTTGTAGATGACATGTTGATCTTGTTGATATTATGAAATTTCTTATGTGTTATAAATGTATTGATATTATGTTATTAATCTTTTGATGTACATTTTTTTCCTCATTTTTTTCATTTTAAAGGAAAATTACACTTAAATAATTTGATTCCTCTCAATACTTATAGACTCAAATTTAGATGGATCTATGTTGGTGCATTAATTTAATGAGTGCATTTTTATGAACAGGCATGAACAACTTTTCTAAAAGCAAGGTGCCTCATTCTTTCTCTAGCTAGCAAAGGAGGACTTATGAAAATAATATATCCATTGTTTGTGCATCACACTCATTGTTTTAATAAAAGTAACCACTCCACACTTTCTCCTACCCAAAGACTAAGATTAAAATCCTCTAACATGATCCCATTAATATGCAAAGATAGTACATCTAAAATTGAAATAAGATTTCCTTTCATACTCTCGCTTCTCATTAATATAAAGAAAGACTAGTATATATTCATGAATAAAGGGAAAAACCTGAACCCATGTGAATACCTTAGGGGAGAAAAGATATCAAACCTTAAACAATGCACTTATCTGTGCATAATTCATATTTTAAAAGTTGGTGGTCTTTTTTGACATTATGGAAACACTTCTAGCTAAGATTGAGCTTCATACTTCTCTCTTTTGAAGAGATTTAAGTCACCTTTCCACTCTATATTTTACTCTTATCTATATATAATATAAATATAACTAACTCTTCAAAGAAAAAACCCAAAAATAAAAACATGGGGTTAAAAAAAATGAAAATGACTCATGAAAACAATCCAAATGCATGGATATGACTTATTAATAATATTATTTTATTTTTTTTCCACAGAAAATGTTTACCGGCAAATGTTTTCCAACATACCACTTTATGTTGGTAAATGTTTTCATTGATGTCAATAAGGCATTGTTGAAGATGCCCTAAACCATAACTACTTGACTAGACCCCAACTCTAAGCATTAATTGAAAGCCCTAGCCCTAAAGTGCATTTAATGGCTAAAGCTATAATGTGCCAAATGCCTTGATAGAGCCCCAGTTGAAGCTAGCCCTACTATGTTCTAGATAAAGAATGATTCCCTAAGTATATGCATGGACCCTAAGATTACCTAAGCATGAACATATGCTAATAGTGTCAAATTCCTAGATGCATGGAAATCTGCGGAGGTATTGTTCTGTTAAAGAAATTGGAAAGTTTGACAGAAATGACAAGTTTATTGTCCAACACAGAGGCTAGTGCATGGATGTCTTGGAATACTAATTAAATATGGAGAAGACATGTTGATTCATAAGTTGAGATGTTTGTTGTGGACAGAAAATTTTTAACCATAAAAGAAATCGACTAGTCTAAGATGAAGCCTAGCATGATCTTATTACAAGGGGATGACCAAGCAAGTTGTCAATACCATATTAATATATCAGTCAAAAGAAAATACTATGTACATATACATGGGAGACATTGATCAGATCATGCACAATCAAAAGCAACTGAGGGCTTAGAATATGGAAAATAAATTTAACAGAACCTACAACTACAAGTCAAATCCTTGGTGATATTAAGAACATAAATCACTCTTATAGTGTACTCAAAATAATTTAAATAAATGATAAAATTGCACATGACGACTTCCTCATGGTCATATTGACCCTTCTAAAGAGACATGATTGTTCATAGGCTCAAAAAAATATAAATATAAACCCAGGATTTTCAAACAAGAATTCGGTCAAGTAAAAAAATAATAAATTCCAATCTGAGGTGTAAAAGGAGGCTAAGGAGGACGAGGACAAGTAAATATTTAACCAAGCTCTTGGATCTGTTGTAAACTCCTGAGGTAAATATTTTGGTCCTGTGGTAATTCTTTATAATTTCGCTTGTGTTTCAGTTCTATATAATTTCAGCCTTATGGAGCCATAGTCTCCCACGGACCTTGGCCCTGTGGAGCCAGAGTCTCCCACAAACCTAGCCCCCTATGGAACCACAATGTTTGGACCTGTCTATAGATCGAATCTCTCTTAGCCAATACCCGTGGCAAGATCTATTGACCTGTGACAAATTCTTGGACTTGTGGCAAATATTTTGGCTCTGTGGTAAAACTCACATGATGGTATATGGTTAGGAGCTCAGTTCTGAAATTGTGACAAGCTCAGATTTTTGTGAAGATACAAATAAGACATGTGTCTATAAGCAAATTAGACCTGTGACAATTAATTATCTTTTGAAGCTGTTCTTTGGGCATCATTTGATGGACAGTGGATGGTATCTTTGACGATTTTTTGAAGCACCCTTAGAACAGATCATGGAGCTTTTGTGAACCAAACTTAAGGTGGGGACACTTTTTTTAGAAAAATAATTGAAGAATTATTGTAAATCTCCTTGAATTGTCTTGAAGACGTGTTTTTGAAGTATTTTGAAATAATCATATAATCATCTTTTGGAGCAGCTTCACATATGTCATCCTTAGTTTAGATATTTTATGTTTAATGTCAACCTTTGAATTTTAAGGCTTTTCAAAGACATGATATTTTATCTTTAATGTCATGTATATCGTTGAAATTTTAAATTTTTCCAAAGTCATGATATTTTGTCTTTAACGTCATTATTAAAAGATGTTGGCAATTTAGCCCCCCCCCCCCAAAGAAGACGTTATTCCAACATCAACATTTTTCGTTTTCACAGTCTTTTTGCACACAAAAAATTGACGACGTTATTCCACAATAGACAATTTTCATTTTCACGGTGTTTTTTGCACACACAAAATTGGCAACATTATTCGAGCATCAAAATTTTTTGTTTTCAGGGTTTTTTTTTCACACAAAATTGATGACGTTATTCCAACATCAACACTTTTCGTTTCAAGGTGTTTTTTGCACACACAAAATTGGCTTTTACTTCCATTTTTATAAAAATTTTAAAATTTACCTCGAAAAAAAAAGGTTATTCCCAAATAACACTTTTCGTTTTCGGGTTTTTTTTCATGTTTTTTGTATGTTTTTTTTTTAGAGTTCTCGTTTTGAGGTAATAGTTCTTGTTTGATCGGTAACTTTGTTTAAAGGGTTACTTTAAGATAAGTGAGGGCGTTGTTGAATAACTTGTAGATATTGTTAGGGCTTGTTGCAGAAGACATTAGAAGCCATGAAGAACCATTGACGTGATATTGAACTTATTGAAGCATACGGTTGGAGCCTTAGAGGATAGGAGTCCTTAAGAATATTAGGTTGGAGCATGTGCTAGTGTAGAGGGTAGGAACCCTAGAGTTTGGTGCCCCATAGAGACAAGGTTTGAGCCTTTTGGAAGATAGGGTTGGAGCCCTCAAGGTTCGAGCCTCATGAAGTCCAAGTTGGTGCCTGGAAAAGTACAGGTTGGAGCCTGGTGGATTGGAGATTGTGGTCTTTGGAGCCCTAAAAATTATTGTACTCAATTTATTGTAAAAACATAATTCGATTCCTCGATATATTTGATTAATAGAATTATTTATTTTGTATTGTTAATTTTTGTGTTCAGTTTAGAAGTGATCTAAAACTGGTAAAATAAAAATTGTAAAAGAAATACTGATTCAACCCCCCCTCAGTATTTCCAACATTTTACTTACAGACAAGCTGCCCACATGAAGTAGTGACGCACTCCCCCAAACCCTAAGTTATGGAAATTATTTTGGGCGGCTCTCTCTTTTGAAATACATGTACCCAGGGCTTGTATGTAGCATGACAAGAAAATTTTGGAAGTATTTGCCAGGTGCTTATAAGAAAAACAATCCATAGCTAGAACTTGACATTCTCGAGTTGTAGGATATAAGACTGCACTAGAAAAATGAGGGAGAGCTAAAAAATTCTAATCGAAATCAAGAGGGTAGAAATGGGAAACAAATTGGTAGAATAAAAAAGAGAATAATCTCTAGCATATCTAAGGAGACCACTGATGATGAAACAATTTTAAGAAAGAACCTTCTTTAACATTGTCATATTATGTTGTGGAGGGATTCATGATTAGAACTTGAATTCCTCTTGTGGAATGATATATGCATGTACAAGCACAATGTAACCCATATTTTTACATAACAACAGGACAATCAAATTCAAAACATATTTTCCAATTGAATTGTAGATACATACGTGGATATCTCGTTTGAGTTCGATCTGACATTGCTCCAAGCCTACTACAATTACCAAACTAACTGGTTCCTCCTTACCGATCTGGGATCAGCCTATTCATTTCCCAAATCCATAAGACTTCAGAATTGAATTTTTTTGGCCCCCAGGATTCATTTCCATAGATTCACTCTAGTGATATTTTCTTTGTCGTGACTCTCTCTATATTTTCTTCACTGGAAAGAAAAAACAAATCCCCCCACCCCATCCTCACTTCGCCTTATTCTTTCTCCATATATCCCTAAAGCCATTCATTGTCTCAACAGCATAAATTTTTATCATAATATGATTTCCTTGCTTTGTCGGTCACCTACCATCATAAATAGTTTTAATGAATTTGAGAGGTGGTCTGACCTTTAAATTTATATGACAATATTGATGACCAAATCAAATTTGGTTGAGTTGGTTCACCAACTATTAAAACGAAATGTTTTTATTAAAGGGATTTATTTGATAGGGTTATTTAATTAATGCATTAAATATGTTTATTTAATTAAAGATTTAAATGTGTTTATCTAATAGGTTTATTTAAATAGTAATTCTATTAATTCATTTCTCTATATTATATAATTGTCATAGCCACTTAGTGTGTATAAATATATATATTTAGTGCAATGCATATTTAGTCACTGAGTTAGCTGAGTAAATTAGATTTAATGAGCTTGGAGTTCAGTCATGCATGTGTTGATTGATAAATTTTAACAATCTAGTTCTTCTATTTTCAATTGTACTCAGTTAATTGATCTATAACTATTGACAGAGTTAGTTGGAGGTCAATTGTGCAGTGGGACATCAACCTAACTCATTGATCAATCAACCAAAAATATCTAGTGCATGTAGAGAATTTGAGTTACCCGGTTGTGGTGGATATTCCGAGGCAGTGTCACATCAGTTGTAGACTAGTATTGAGTGTACATGTATTGCATGCAATCAAATATCCAACCTTTCGATTTGTGCAATCAATTGGAGGAAAATTCGTAAAAAATACGGGTCTAATTCCTCAAGATTTGTGGAAAAAATGTACTAAGTCTGGGTCAAAGTTTCTCATTGAACAGAGAGAAAGGTTATTCACTTGCAGGTTGAGCTCAAAGTGAGAAAAGGTTATTCACTTGCAGGTTGAGCTCACAATGAGGAAGTAATTGTAATGCATTCTCTATTCATAAGCACATTTAAGGGGTTTTTACGAGTTGGTTTCCCCTAGATAAATTTATATACTTGTGTATGTGATTGATGTAGGTTTATGAATGTTGTTTTAAATTCTGAATTAATTTTGGTAGAGTAGAGTAGAATTGTGTATCTTGATTTAGATTAAATTTCTTGAGCACTTGAAATTCTATAACCATATTTCTACGAAAATCACCAATTGAACTACCCTTATGGGTATATTTTAAATTATTATTATTACTAGCTATAAAAATAATTAATATAGTACTTAAACATATATACATTTAAAAAATCATGTAAAAATAGTCTTAACCATGGATATTCACCCAAACTTTATTATTGTGATTTTTAACCTATAAATATGTTTTTCTACAATATGATATGTCAACACCAACTAAGGGCCAAAAATCCATAAGTCATATTCATATAATGTTTTTTTTAATTAATCAATTTAATTAGAAGCTTAGAAAGTGTATACATACTTTTGAGATAAATTCTCACCTTTGATATGTGACTATTAAGAATATTCTAGAATATTGAAGTTAAATCCTTGCTATCCATCTAAGAATTATTGATAATTAAAATAAAATTTTGTAATCCTATTTCAAAATAAACAGTAAATTTTTGACTTTTTAATGTTTTTTTGAATATTATAGAATGAGTCAAATGAGTTACACTAAGGTATGAGAATCTATAACAATGACTCATGGTATTAACCCATGGTATTGGCCCATAGTATTAGCCCATGGTATTGAGAATCTATGGTAGTGGCCCATGGTATTAGCCCATGGCTCATGATATTGAGAATCCATGTTAATGACATGTGGTATTAACCCATGGTTTTGAAAATACATGGTATTAGCCCATGGTATTAGCCCATAATATTTTTAACCAATCTTATTTATAAAATAAGAATTCTTATTTATAGAATAAGAATTAGATAGTGTGTAAATACCAATTACAAATCCATATGTAAAGATTTTATTTAACTAAGCTAATTAATATTAATGCATATTTCAGTTAAAGGCGACACGCTAGAGTCGTTTATTCTAGTGAATAAGATTATTAGGTTTCTTTCCGTAATGATTCATTTTTCACAGTGTTAAGTATATGGTGTACATTGTGGCAATTGTTATGTTTAATCTTTTGAAAATATTTTTTTATCATTTTTTATTTTATTATTAACGAGATGGTAGATGAGTGTTTTGATTTTGCGCTTCTCTTTAATTTATAAACCTAAAGCCGTCAAACTTTTTAGCGAATTTGATCTTTACAGCAGGTTTCTTCTGTGAGGTGTATCTATTGGAGAAAAAATAAGTTTCATTATGTGCCATAACTATTTAAATCCAATTTGATATCCGGTAATAGAGCAGCTGCAACGCTTTCTATTATATCTCTCAGCAAGTCTGGTTAGAATAATATCCTTATCAAAAACTCAAAATTAAAATGAGGTATGGTTAGAATCTAAAATTATTTTAATTCTATCTTTCTCATTTTAATTTGATTTTTTTTGTTAGCTATAATATTTTTTCTTTTTCTTTTTATTCTAACCAAATAATAAGAAATATAATAGAGACCATTGCAACTACTATATTCCTAGATATCAAAATCAAATTTAAATGATTAGGGTGGATAATGAAGCTTATTTTGTCCCCGATTGCTACACCTAAACAGACTCCCACTGAAGCCACAGCCGGAGCTGCAATAACTCTGTTGTAAAAATGAGGAGCTGCAATAACTCTGTTGGAAACATGAGTATACCGTTGAGAAGGATTTCAAAGAAACATAAGGATGAGCTGCAGTTTATGTTGGCTTAGATGTTTAGTATATGTGCTCCTTGCTGTTAGAAACAAGTGCTTTTTGGTGTATAATGGATTGTATATCATTTTTCAAAAGGAATGGTGTATTAGTTTTTTTACATGTTAGAGAGTTATTGGTGCTGATGATGATTAGGATGTTTCCAAGTTGGATCTTATTATCTAGATACTTATAATTATGTTACTTAAAATTAAGTTCATATAGATTTGACATTGTTTTAAATATTTAAAATTTTTTTTTTTTTATTTTTTTTTTTTATAATAAATATAAATGAAAAGCTTTTGTAATTTATATAAAGTTTGAGCTAGGTAAAAAAAATGAATTAATGAAAAATATTCATAAAACTAAAAGCTGAAAATTATTAATAATATATAATATTGTTCAAATTTTACTTTTATCGAGAACTAGGACACTTGGATTGTGCAAGTTATCCATCAAATTTCTGTCTTCAATAATTTCTTGCTAGATTTTAAAGAAATTCGATTGGAAAAATCCACCAAAAAACCCTTCAAAAAGTCGCACTAAAGACAACTCCATTTTTTTACTATAAATATAGGTTCAGCACCCTAAAAAACCTCTAGGACACTTGGATTGTGCAAGTTATCCATCCAATTTCTGTTTTCAATAATTTCTTGCCGGATTTTAAAGAAATTAGAGTGGAAAAATCCACGAGAAAAGCCTTCAAAAAGTTGCACTAAAGACAACTCCATTCTTTAAAGGAGAAGTCTTTAGTGGATTTTTCTATCTAATTTCTTTAAAATCTAGCAAGAAATTATTGAAAACATAAATTTGATGGATAACTTGCACAATCCAAGTGTCCTAGAGATTTTTTAGGGTACTGAATCTATATTTACTGTAAAAAAAACTAATTTAAATAACAAAAATTCAACTACTATGCTGAATCAACTATCTTTGAAAAAAATATTTATGCACATAGTTTAAAGAATTAGCTCCCCAAATCGCACATCAACATCAATTGTCCTGAATAAATTATTTATGCAATCCACATAGTTTAAAGAACTGCAATGTTTTATTGGAGACCTTTAAAGAATTGAAATGTTTTATTGGAGACCTTTGCAATTTGGAAGTTCTCCATATAAGTGTGCCACCTTGGGTTTTTTAACTCTGAGAGTTTGGACGAGTTACAAGTGCCCCATTCAGCCGAATCCATGCCATATCCTTGGCACCGTTAATTGTGTGGAGATTAGTGAATTTAATGAGTTCTTAATGCTGATAAGAATTTTTTAGTAGTGTTTGAATATATTGCTAGATACAGTGGCTAGAAAAAACTCTGGCATATATTATGTGCCAATTCAAATTTAGATGCAAAAATGGCTACAATCTTTCAGGAAACTTCCCTCATGTTCCAGAAACATTAAATATCGATCTTTCCTGTGCTATACCCTTCCATTTGAAGGTGAAGATATATGTCAATCTCAAATGAAAACTACCGAACCTAATAAAGAAACACAGATTTTTGTATAAACACAAACAGTATAATTCAAAACAGTGATATTAACTTCTATGATCTTGAAAACAAACATTTCGAGAACACTCAGTTTTTCATCAAAAAACACAAACCAATCCTGTAAGTTGTGGATTCACAAGACAAAAAGTAAGATGAAAAAAAAACAGAGAAGCTGGAATCGAGAGTTGGATTAGATAAAGTTGATCGAGCTGATAGCGCCATGACCATAATAGTCCGTCAGCTCGTATTTCATAACCCCAAAAACACCACTTAGTCCTTGCTTTGATAGCGTGTCCGTTTGTACAATTTTTTTCCCTTTAGATGTGCTGGAATTTTAGTTCATCGAAAGAAACTTTAAACAAATTGATGTGCTCGAGCCAAGAAGTCAAATGTCCAGGATAAAAATTTGTATCCTTATTAAGATGTTCGATCAGAACCTTCGAATCCCCATATACCCAGAGGTTTTTGACATACAACTGTGATGCAAACCATAGCAAGTACCACAGTGCAAGAGCTTCCGCCCTCGTATTAGTCCCATCTCCCTCAAACCAGTAAATCTTATAGTGGCATAGGGGTGAGATCCTCAACCAAACACCACACTCGCATCTATTGTTTTGTGACCCACCATCAAAGAAGCCTGATGGATATTGAGTTTCGAAAGGCCTCTTATTCTTAGAGAGGTCTGTCGGAGGCCTCTGGAAAATTTTAATCAAATCCCAATGCTGTATGATTTGTTGAGAAGTACCCTTTGGACTGCTACTGATCTTGTCAAAAATCTATTGGTTTTGCCCGATCCAGATGAACCAGTGGAACAAAACTAGAACACTTATCAGGTTTTGACTTCTCTTAAGGCCCCATAAAATGAATTCAGGGTGTTCTCCATATGCAGAATGTCCATTCTGAAAAAAATGAAAATGACCTGTAAAATAGTTTTAGCATAAGAGCAAGTATAAAAAAGATGTTGGTTGTCTTCACCTGCATTCATGCAAAGCCTACACACACCAGGCCTAATTCTCCCTTTTCTCATCTTGTTGTCCCAAGTAAAGTTCCTGTTCATCAACATTAACCATAAAAACAATTTCATTTTCAATTGTGCACTATTCTCCCAGATCCCCTTAAAAATTATGTACTCATGCTCTTGTGAAGAATTGGAGACAAGTATCCCTTAAATATCTTCATCAATGAGCATACCGTTCTTCAGCAGTCTGCTCCATATCATCCCATCCCCTCCTTGATTCCACATCAACCCTTTTCTTCTCATGTCCATAGTGTATTTGTTCCAATCATGTACCAAGTGTCCCAGAAGCTATAATATCTCTCCCAAAAACCAATACAGTATACCTCCAACCTTTTCTTTAATAATTTGGCTGATGTAAAATATGTTCTTCCCATTAAGGTAATCAATCAACTGACTATTGCAGGTAAAAAGTCCCGATCCACCCCACAGGTTCGGCTGCCAATGAGGATCTTACCCCCATCCCCAAAATTCCACTTTAGGAAGCATGTAAAGTTTGGCCATATTTGTTTGAAACCATTCCATATGGTAGAGGCTCCTTTAGTGTTGTTCCATCCCACCTTTAGGAGATCTTCCATTCCTTTCTCCTTTAGATACTTATACCTTAAGATCTCACTCCAAATTCCTTTAGTCATAATTCCCCTCCAAAGAGATTTCATCAGAAGAGCCCTTCCAAAGGATACTAAATCTTTTAGTACTCATCCTACATACATCTTAGGCTTCATGATCGAGGTCCAACTTCCCTTAGACACACTTCCATTCCATAAGAAATTCATTATAACTCTCCTATTTCCATTCAGAGTCTTCTTAGGAATAACGAAAATATGTACCCAATAAATAATTAGCTGTTGTAGGATAGCCTAGATGAGAATGATTCTGGCCCCTTTGGATAACCATTTAAAGGACCATCCCCTAACCCTCTTCTTTGCCTTATCAACCATACACTTCCAGTCCTTTGAGCATGATCCGGATTTATGCAGGAACGCAACAGAATAAACACATAGACATAAATACAGAGATGCAGCAAAAATAACACTTCATCAATGGCATGCACCATTTTTGTCTCTTCCCACCATAGTGTAGCTTTTCCTTGTAGCTGGTACACAGCTAATCTAGCCTTCAGATTGCTTTCATATTCATAAACTTGGAAATACTTGATCATGTTCAGCAACCAAGCTTCAGCATCCTCTTCCTTCTCCCCATCATAGGAGGGAGGTTTGATCTTTCTAAATTCTCCCTGCAATTCTCTTTTCTGTTTATGTTGCTGTCTAGCAGCATCATCATCATCAGGCTCATCCATCTTTCTCTTTCCGGAACCTTCGCCTTCCTGGCTGTTCCGGGAAGTTAGTTCTCTGATGAGCTTTTCCTGCTCCTTACTGGCTGATGACAACATGTCATTCTGGCTTCTCAATTCAGCCAATTCTCGTTGCAACCTGTGCAACATAGCCATTACCGGGGCATTGGGATCTGGAGTAGCAAACTCATCATGCAGATCCACATAAATTCCTCCCTCTTCAGCCATTTTAGCACCACACTGTACACACTCATAAATTTAATCAGTCAAACACAACAAAAATAAATTAACAATCTCTACACTGCTCAATAACATTCAGAATTTTGTGAGCACAATAATAACAGCCCAGTTTTTGCACTTGGCCTCTGATACCATTTGTAACACCTCCAGTAAGCAAATTTTTTTTTTCTATTTTCCCGATATATGAGGGTTTTCTCTCTATTCACCTAGTTATTTGAATAAGGAGTTCAACCTTTTAACTTTCATTTCCTCTTGATGGAGTTTCCTCTAACCCTCTAGCATCTCTATTTCCTAAAGCAGTGAACATTCCACTTGTATTTCATTCAACCAAATATATATATACCTAACTTCCATGCCTCCTTACATTATCATGGGATGTGTTTTTTTTTTTTTTTCTAGACTTAATAAAATCATAGACTATAAGCACGCACATATTTTTCAATAATCTCTCCGAACATTTATATATATTCAGCCCATATCTTTTTGGAGCTCCTATAGATTACACACATATATTTATGGATCCACTTGTATATAGCAATAATACACCTCTTGTTCATATCCTTAATCCACACATATATATATATATATATATGTTATTGTATATATATATACCACATATATATATCTAAACCTTTGTTAACCACATATATATATACATGTCATTATATACATACACCACCTATATATATCTAAACCTTTGTTAATAATGTTGAATCGAATGCACCCATATATATATAATTATAATAAACCCCCATTGGTATTAAGATTTAATCGTATCACTATTCCACTTAACAATACAACGGAATTCGTACCCAGCCTGTATTATAAATAATATATTCCTATTTCACTAAACACGTTTGACTATCACCATTATACATAATACAGTGGAACGTTATCATGGCTGCGTATGACAATGATTTCACGGCGACGAGACCTTTGGCGTGCATAACAGAGTCTCGTCCATTGGTTGCACCACGTCAACGCGGTTGATCGGTGGTTATGACAGTAGTTCGATCATTCATCACGCGTCGTCAAACTTACTTATTCCGGGATACACCTACTCCTATTCCGGAGATTCCGTTACGTTATTTTAGTTTTTTTTTTTTTTATTCGCCGTGTTAACTCTCAGTTTATACTCGTATGCACATTACCGCCTGCAATGATCATTCCAGCTATGTGTTTGCTATTCATATCGTCGATTTAGCATGGTTTCCATTTAACGTGTGAGATTCAATACGTTTGTTTGATGGTTTGTGATGCAGGGCCGGCGTCTCAACCAGGAGTTGGAGTACCCGACGCCGACATTTACAGGTTTATGTCCCCGCCAATATACTACGTGTTGCGTTGTCGTTGTACTCCTGCTTGGCCCAGTACCATGCGAGCAGACTACCGCAGTGCAATACAGAGTTTGCAACTCTTTCACTTCACCAGGTACCTCGCTGTCGATGAGCCGGGTGATTTCCCAAATCGACTTTGGGATTCTCTGCCCATCTAGGGCAGTGCGATTAGGGTTTTTCATACCCTTACAACTTACCTTGGTGGTCTACACACACTTCTCCCTTCGCGGCTTATTGTCTATTTATATCGCTCTATTTTCAGTTGAGTCTCATTCCGGTCGGGATGATGGTGTTTTATTACCACTCGTTTTCTGAGGGAACTAATCTTTCAATGGGGTCTGATACAAGAATACTAATTTCGTATAGAGGCGTGAGAGTTCATGCGTAACATTCGGTCGTTCTTTATATTCTGCACTTCGTTTTTATTTTGATATTTTTAATTTCTGCTGTATCTGAATCGTTGACGAATTTCTTGTGCAGAGAGGGTAGACCTCGGGGTTTCTGGGCCGTGCTCAGCGTGCATCGAGATGATTAAAACCCAGCAAACGGGTTTCCTCCGATCGACCCGCCAAACCCTACTCTACTTGCTATCCTTCGTCCCAGTGCCTGATCTCAGGTTTCGTATTGCTCCAGGGTGATGGCCTCCACCTGGTTACCGTGTTACCGTGTTGTGTTGTATTAACTATTCGTGATCCATTTGTTTTTTTTTCTCTGTTTAAACCGGTCGAAGGAGAGCCCTACATTCGGCTTGCTCACAGGCTCGGTCATATTTTACACATTTATTTTATTGATATCTGTTTTCCGGATCTGGGGT
Source organism: Pinus albicaulis (assembly GCA_034641835.2). NCBI lineage: Eukaryota > Viridiplantae > Streptophyta > Pinopsida > Pinales > Pinaceae > Pinus > Pinus albicaulis. Next base: position 97,274 of record JAXQQM020075863.1, read on the forward strand.
TATTCTAGATCCAATGCTCACTGTCAGAACTGATTTTATGGCGACATGTATAGGCTTTGTTCATCTAGCTAAGTCAGGATAGCGTTCTGGTCGTTGGTCTTAAACTGGGTCGACTATTTCGCTGTAGATGGCGCTCTTGCCTCCGCAACTTTGCCAGGGGGAGAGTCGAATTACTCCATCGGTAATTTCCTTCTCTTAACCCGAATACGCCTCAGTATTTATGTTGTTTCTAAAGGTTTGCAGTCTCATTCACCGCAACGAGCATGGTGGCACACCTGGATACTCTGTCATCCCGTGCTTCCATGCCTTCCGGGCGTTTACGCGGTCCGGATTATCTCTGCGGTATGCCAAAATTTAATTTACTACGCATGAATGCTTATGTTGTCTGGTTATGTATGAGACCTCTCCTCGTTTAACATATTAATGTGCAGATGATCAATACGATGGGTAGGAATTTATATGCCGGTTTATAACTATATGGTTGAGATGTACCCTCGTTGTTACAATCGTTAACCCCATATCATATTTAACCAAACCCTAACTGTCGTGGATGATTAACGAGGTACGATTCGAGGCGTAAATTTGGAATAAGCCCACTGTATAAATGTTGAATAGTCGTTATGGATTAACCTAGTTTGACCGTGCGTTATTTTGCATCGACATATAGTACATACACATATATTTTACTCACCAAAATACTCTTTTATAATCGTGGATTTCAATAAGTCATGGTTTTACCCACGGCTCTTACATTTTATTGGAAATGCATATATATATGTGTGTTGTTATATTTTTGGTGCGCGGCTCTTATATTTTATTTATCTTTTGATGTAGGAATATATATACTCAATAGTGCTTAAGTAGAGGATCCTCACTATAGTTCAATTCTTTAGTTATGGTAATTGTAGATTTAGAATTTCAATATCTAAACATATAAATGCTATGAAATTTCTATAGAGTAGAAGTATTTGATCCTCTAGCAAATTTTCGAGTGTCATATTCTAAAGCCCTTATTTTCTTACATTGATACCATGTAACCTTTAGTTCTGCTACAATATTTTCTAGCATACATATGAGCATATAATATCACATTTGTATCTACAGGAAACAAGATAGTTTTTAATTATCTGTAGAGACTAAGTAACCTCAGATTTAAACCGAACTTGGTTTAGAGTTTCTGTGGTTTCTACTCTATGGATTTTTGGTCTACAACTAAACAGAATCTGGAAGGTGAATGCCTTAGGATGGACTCTGTTAAATGTAGTACTGAAATCAATCATACAAATTCTCTTAAATTTTATATGTAGCTAATTCATACCATAATACATCAAAATGATCAAAAATTTCAGAAACATACCACTATCGCAATTGACCAACCTCCCAACCTTAGAATCCTTTTTGTCTCCCAGGACTCACCCCCGAGCTGAGATCACCTCCTAGCACAGATCAACCTCTGATCTACCTAGGAGCAGCTTATTTAAGCTCATATTTCCCCAAAGCATGTTTCTAATTCTGCGTCCAGAATAGCAGGATGCTTTCATTCCTGTTTAGCCTAGGCTTCTCATTTTGGGATTCTTTAAAGCTGTTTTATGCTTTTCCTCAGCTTTTCCATCTTTTCTTTACCTCTTCCCAACTACTCCTCTTCATTGGGGAAATTTAGATTCCTCCTCAAATCTAAATTAATTTCTTTCAAGGATTTTTGAAAGATTTTGGGGATTTGTTGCCTTATCCATCCTCATGGATTTGGCAAGTGATCTATAATTCTCATCTTGGTCAAAATGCACAAACATTTTATTTATTTCCTCAAATAAAATATGCAAATACATTCACACCATATTTATCCCTTGGGGTCCACCCCCCTTTAGGATTGAAGTTCAATGTCTAACTTTAAAAATTCAACACACAAATTGGGGGTGTTACAATCTACATTGATATTAGTGAATCTAGTGCTAGAAATCAAATAGGATTAGAAATCACCATTTACACTGAAACCAACGCATTTAGTATAAGATATAAAATAGGATTAGGAATCATCTACATTGAAATCAATGCATCTACTGCAAGCAATCAACTAGGATTAGGAATCATCGACATTGAAATCAATGCATCTAGTGCAAGAAGTCAAATATAATTAGAAATAAACATATGCATTGAAATTAATGCATGCAGTGCAAGAAATCAAATAGTATATGAAATCACCATCTACATTGAAATCAATGCATTAGTGCAAGCAATCATATAGGAATAGAAATCCTCTGAATTTAAATCAATGCATCTAGTGCAAACAATTAAATATAATTAGAAACCAACATCTACACTAAAGTCAATGCATTTAGTGAAAACAATTAAAATGCATTATAAATCACCATTTACACTGAAATCAATTCATCTAGTGAAATAAATATTCTTCCCTATCTCCCACCTTAAACTACATCCCTCTTTACCTCCATCTCTCCACTCTCTCACATCCTCGCTCTTCCTTCCTCTCTCTCCATTCCTTTCCCACATCTATATCTCTCTCTCTCTCTCTCTCTTCACACTCCAACTATGTTACTATATCCCTCCCGCTCTCCTTCTATCCTCCCTTCTCTCTATATCTCCTTCTTTATCTCTTTATCTCACCCCAAATCATACAAAAACCCTCTCCATATCTCCCTTGTCACTTCATCTCTCTCTCCACTTCTCACTCTCTATGTATTCCTCATTCCCTCCCTCTCTCCCCCTCCAACTCCATCTCTCCATCCTTCCATATCTCCTTGTATCTACCTCCCTCTCTCCTCCTCTCTCTCTCTCTTTTTCTTTGTCCTCCAATTTTCTCTCTTCCCCCATCACTCTCTTCCTCTCTTTCTCATGTCCTCTCTCTTGTCCTTTCTCTTTCTCTCTTTCTCTCCTACTTTTCTCTATCTTTTCCTCTCTCTCTCTCTTTTCCATCCAATCCTCTCTCTGTTTGGCCCATGGTATTCAGCCCATGGTATTAAAGTGGTAAATTTCTATACACTGTGACATATCAAAAGTTTACATTAATTAAATTTAATAATATTAGTATTATAATATAATAATGTGAATATTATAATTAATAATAATATTAATATTAATATTAGGGTTAATAATTTTTTTTTGGCATGGTATTAATAATAATTTGGCCCATGGTATTTAGCTTTGGATTCACCTAAATAAAACCACTTTTTGAGTGTTCCTAAATATAAATAGGATTATGGAGTAAATATAAAAAGACGTTTTATTTATTTACTATATCTATCGTTTATTTATATTTTATTTATTTACCATATTTATTTTATAAATATGGTATTTGGCCCATGTTATTAAAGTGATACATTTCTATACACTCAGACATATCAAAAGTTTACATTACTCACATGACATCTACACATCTACATCTATATACTCTCGGACATATAAAATTTTTTACATTACTCACATGACATCTACACATCTATATACACTCCTACATATCAAAAGTTTAAATTACACACATTACATTTACACATCCCTATATACTGGGCTGTATAGCGCCTCTCGACGCAAAAATTATATTTAAATTTATTTAAAAATATTTAAAATATTACCAAATTTATAAATATAAATTTAGGTTTCCAATATGATATATATTGGTATTATTTAGTTCATAATTTAATTTAACAAAAGAAAAATACACAAATAAGTAAGAATCTCACATGGGATTTACTGAAAAATTTGTAAAACAAAATTTGCTAATATAAAAAATTACTTTTATTTTTATCTATAAGGCTTTTATTAGTAGAGATACTACAATTCTTAATCATGATTTTTTATTAGTAGAGTTACTACATTTCAAATTCCAATATATATAGGCGAGTGAGAAAATGTTTTAAATTTTTTATTAAATCTAAGAAAAACATCTAAGATATAAAAGAGTGATTAAATGGTTAAAATAAAATATTAAAATTTAAATAGTTCAAACATTTTTTATTTTTATAAATTTGATATTTATATTGCTGGTTCACATGTTTCTACTTTCATAAATTTGATAGCTACATTGCTGGTTGGACCTTATAGTTAATATTTTCATTCCTTGATATTATACTTAACTATATGGGATTCAAAATACATTGAGTATTTTTATCTAAATTTTTTAGGTTAAAATTCATTTTATTCATAAATTTTATACCAAAATTTTTTGATGTACTTTTATTATTTTCATTAAAAAAAATATTTTACGATATATTTTAATAACACATGTATAATTAAAAATAACAATAATGAAAGAATTATGTAAAAGTAAATTTTATGTTAGTAAATTTTGTTTTACCCATTTCTTGTCACATCTATATCCCGTGTTTATATTTATATATTCAGTTTCTTACTTGTTTTTATATTTTTCTTCTGTTATATTAAACTATGGACTAAATAATATCAATATATACCACATTGGTAAACTAAATTTATATTTATAAATTTGGTAATCTTTTAAACATTTAAAAATAAAATAAAATATAATTTTGTAATAATAGTTCTAATTGAAAAGCATAATTAAAGAGTTACTGGTGTTTACGATGATTAGGATGACTCCATTGGATCTTATTATCTAGATATTTATAATTATGGTACTTAAAACTAAATTCATATAAATTTGGCATATATATATATATATATATATATATATATATATATATATATAATTTTTTATTTTATAATAATTATAAATGAGAAGCTTTTGCAATTTATACTAGCCTAGATCATCAAATCTCTTGAGGTGCAAACCTCTTTTTTGAGTGTAAAACTTGAGGAAAGGTTTCTATCAAGCGAGGGATCAAATCTCTTGAGGTGCAAACCTCTTTTTTTAGTGCAAAACTTGAGGAAAGGTTTGCACCTCCAGAGATTTGATCCCTCTCGGTGCTTGATAGATCCAGAGTTAAGATGGATCTAGGCTAGTTTCAATCGTGTGCGGCCAAGGAAAATCTATCGAACATATATTTATCTAATCATTTTAATTTTAAAATTTTCTTAGTTATCTCAGTTTTTTGAGATGATAAATATTGTCAATAAATTTTATGATTAAATAAAAATTTTGAATGCAAAGTAACAATGTAATATTGTTGAATGATAGAAAATGAAAATAATAAGAATGCAGTTACAAATAGTCTTCATTGTGATCAATCTTATATTATTTTCTTTTACTATTCTCATTTTCACCCTTGTTAGTTTTGTCATCTTTTCTTATCAATTATATGAAAAAGATAGTTGACATCATAAATCATTTAAATATTCAGCTTGAACTATTGTACTAAACATCATACATTGTCTCTCTTGATCTTCAATATTAATCGGTTGATTTACTATAACACAAATATTAAAGTACATTGTCAATAATTTTGTGTGTTGTGGATAATTTTGTGTGCTTATAGTGAAATCAATCCGCAATGTTAAACCAATCACTTTAAAATTAATTTACCATCAATGTACATCCAATTACATCAAATTAGAAATTAACGTCTACACTAAAATCAACAACATCTACACTGAAATCAATGCATCACCAATCACTTTAAAATTATTTTACCATCAATGTATATCCAATTACATCAAATTATAAATTAACGTCTACACTGAAATCAATGCACTTAATGCAAACAATCAAATAAAATTAGAAAACAACATCTACACTGAAATCAATGCATAACTAATTACTTTAAAATTAATTTACCATCAATGTACATCCAATTACATAAAATTAGAAATTAACGTCTACACTGAAATCAATGCACCTAATGCAAACAATCAAATAAAACTAGAAACAACATCTACACTGAAATCCATGCATCTAATGCAGGTAATCATATAGGATTAGAAATCAACATCTACACTGAAATCAATGCATATAGTGAAAGTAAGAAAACAAGAATAGAAACCAACATCTACATTGATATTAGTGCATCTAGTGCTAGAAGTCAAATACGATTAGAAATCACCATTTACACTAAAATCAACGCATTTAGTCCAAGCAATAAAATAGGATTAGGAATCATCTACATTGAAATCAATGCATCTAGTGCAATAAATCAAATAGGATTAGGAATCATCTACATTGAAATCAATGCATCTAGTGTAAGGAGTCAAATATAATTAGAAATAAACATATACATTGAAATTAATGCAAGTAGTGCAAGAAATCAAATAGTATATGAAATCACCATCTACATTGAAATCAATGCATTTAGTGCAACCAATCATATAGGAATATAAATCTTTTGCATTTAAATCAATGCATCTAGTGCAAACAATTAAATATAATTAGAAATCAACATCTACACTAAAATCAATGCATTTAGTGAAAACAATTAAAATGGATTATAAATCACCATTTACACTGAAATCAATTCATCTATTGAAATAAATCCCTCTTTACCTCCATCTCTCCACTCTCTCACATCCTCCCTCTTCCTTCCTCTCTCTCCATTTATTTCTCGCATATATATCTCTCTCTCTCTTCACCCTCCAACTATGTTACTATATCCCTCCATCTCTCCTTCTATCCTCCCTTCTCCCCATATCTCCTTCTTTATCTCTTTATCTTGCCCCAAAACATACACAAACTCTCTCCATATCTCCCTTGTCACTTCATCTCTCTGTCCACTTCTCACTCTCTATGTATTCCTTATTCCCTTCCTCTCTCCCCCTCCAACTCCATCTCTCTATCCTTCCATATCTCCTTCTATCTCCCTCCCTCTCTCCTCCTCTCTCTCTCTCTCTCTCTCTCTCTCTTTTTCTTTGTCCTCCAATTTTCTCTCTTTCCATCACTCTCTTCCTCTCTCTCTCATGTCCTCTCTCTTGTCCTTTCTCTCTCTCTCTCTCTCTCTTTCTCCCCTACATTCCTCGATCCTTTCCTCTCTCTCTCTCTCTCTCTTTTCCATCCAATCCTCTCTCTATTTGGCCCATGGTATTAAAGTGGTACATTTCTATACACTCTGACATATCAATATTTTACATTAATTAAATTTTATAATATTAATATTATAATATAATAATGTGAATATTAGAATTAATAATTATATTAATATTAATACTAGGGTTAATAATGTTTTTTTGGCATGGTATTAATAATAATTTGGCCCATGGTATTTAGCTCAGGATTCACCTAAATAAATCCAATTTTTGAGTGTTCCTAAATATAAATAGGATTATGAAGTAAATACAAAAAGACGTTTTATTTATTTACCATATTTATTTTATAAATATGGTATTTGGCCCATGGTATTCAGCCCATGGTATTAAGGTGGTACATTTCTATACACTCGGACATATCAAAAGTTTACATTACTCACATGACATCTACACATCTATATACACTCAGACATATCAAAATTTTACATTACTCACATGACATCTACACATCTATATACACTCAGACATATTAAAAGTTTACATTACTCACATGACATCTATATACACTCCTACATATCAAAAGTTTAAATTACACACATTACATCTACACATCCCTATATACTGAGCTATAGAGCGCCTCTCTGCCCAAAAAATTATATTTAAATTTATTTTAAAATATTTAAAATATTACCAAATTTATAAATATAAATTTAGTTTTCCAATATGATATATATTGGTATTATTTAGACCATAATTTAATTTAACAAAAGAAAAATACACAAATATGTAAGAAACTCACAGGGGATATAGTGAAGAAATAGGTAAAACAAAATTCACTAATATCAAAAATTACTTTTACATAGTTCTTTCATTATTTCCATTTTTAATTATACATGTGTTATTAAAAAATTAAAATTGTTTATATATTTAATGAATTATTATTATTATAATTATATGTGTGTGTGTTTTTCTCTTATTTGATGTTTTCAATAATAATTTTGGTAAAAAAATTTAAAGAAGAAAATAATTAAAATACATAAAAGAAAAATGATATAAAATTTATGAATAAAATTAATTTTAACTAAAAAAATTAGAAAAGTAGTCAATGTATTTTGAATCTCATACAATTAAGTATAAAATCAAAGAATCAAAACATTAATTCTAAGGTCCAATCAGCAATGTAACTATCAAATTTATGAAAGTAGAAACATGTGAACCAACAATATAAATATCAAATTTAAAAAAAAAAACATTTTGAACCATTTAAATTATAATATTTTATTTTAACTATTTAATTACACTTTTATATTTTACATATTTTTCTTAAATTTAATAAAAAAAATTAAAACATTTTCTCACTCCTTACCTCTATATATATTGGAATTTGAAATGTATTATCTCTTCTAATAAAAAGTCATGATTAAGACTTGTAGTGTCTCTTCCAATAAAAGGTCATGAGTAAAGTCTTATAGATGAAAATAATTGAATAATTAATTTAAATCGTTTCAAGTATTTCATGCTTGAAATTTTTTATATCACTAATACTAATTGAAATGTAATAACTATTAATTTATTTTTGAGATCCATGGTTTCTACAAATGTATTCCAACACTACTAACACCACTCACCACTCATTGCATTCACTAATCTCCACACAATTAATGGTGCCAAAGATATGGCATGGATTTCACTGAATGGGGCACTTGTAACTCCTCCAAGCTCTCAGAGTAACAAACCCAAGGTGGCACACATGTATGCATAACTTCCAAATTCCAAAGGTCTCCAATAAAGCATTGCAATTCTTTAAACTCTGTGGATTGCATAAATATTTTTTTCATGACAGTTGATGTGAGATTTGGGGAGCTAATTATTTAAACTCTGTGGATTGCATAAATATTTTTTTCAAGGATAGTTGCTATGATATTTGGGTAGATAATTATTTAAAATCTATGAATTGCAAAAAAAAAAAATTCAAGAACAGTTGACGTGTGATTTAGGGAGCTAATTATTTAAACTCTGTGGATTGCATAAATGATTTTCCAAGGACAGTTGTTGTATGATTTGGGGAGCTAATTCTTCACATTGTTACAACATTGTAGATTTAAATATTCCAACATTGTAATATTTCTTAATATTCTCCTGGAGATGATGGTCAAACTAGAGCATTGTGCCAAAGATAGATATTTGAGTCTGCTTAAATCTTACAACGAATTTAGAAAAATCAACAAACTGGAAGCATATTTCAAATCGATATGCTGGAGGTTTGTTAGCTTTCCTGAGGAATCATGCAACAACTTGATAATTGTGACATGATTTAGAGATAGATGTTCAAGTAGTCTTAAACCCCCATAAGAGTTTGGAATCATTTTCAAACTGTTGGAAACACTTCCCAAATAGATGTCCCAGAGGTTGGTTTGTTAGATTTTCGAAGGATTCAGGTAGTGACAACATAGCTTTGGTACCAATTAAATATAGACACAGTTCTAGTCTACTTATATATCCAAAAAGACCAATTAAATATAGATGTTCTAGTCTCCTTAAATATCGAAAAAAATGTTGATGGAGAAAGTCAGAAAATTTTTCGACCGACAGACATCCCGGGAAATTCCTTTGCCTGGGTAGATTACTCCTTTTCAAACTGGGTATTTATTCCATTTTTCTTCCTGAGAAAGATTTTATTCCTTGGCTTTTTGTCCCCACAAAAATCACATCTGGGCCACACCTTTTCATTTAAATTTCTCTCGGGCCCTTGTATGGGGTAGGTGGTGGTGGCAGGTTTCTCCTCTATTCTTTCATTTTGGCAGTGGAGGAAGGTCCACCCATGGAATGTGGACTGATTACCTATATGTCGATGTGTTTGTCCACGAGGCATTTATACAGGCCATAGTGGATGTGGAACTAGTCTTTTCTAATAAATATATCTCAGGGAATTCAGTTGACTGACAAGACACTTGTCTACATATCTTTCTAAGATTGATCCACTTACAGTTGAGCTACTCGCGATTATGGACCTCTACTTTCCTACACACATTCCCAACTTTTGAAGAAGAATGGTAGGAGGGCTATGTTGGGATGGTGGATTTTTTCTTAGAAGTTTGAGAAGGATATGTAAGGTTGGGCTAAGATGAAATGGGCCCGATTTTGGGATATACACCTAAGTTCAGCTTGCTTTTTTCTTAGAAGTTTGAGAACGATATGTAGGGTTGGGCTAAGATGAAATGGGCCCGATTTTGGGATATACGCCTAAGGTCAACTTGCTCATGAATTCTTGGTTTAGCTTTCACTTTCTACACTTGGGTGACGCATAACGGATTCTTAATTTTGCATGGGTGAGGGGTAGGAGTTTTTTATAAATACATAAATTGTACATAAACTTTAACCCCCTACATGATACCCCAAGAAATGACTTGGTCTGGGTTAAACTGTTGAGCTTTCCTCTTTAATTTTGGACGCGTCATTCTTTTACGGAGATAGAAAATTCCATCGAAATATTTTTATATATGGACCCAGGATGTGTGGATGTTCGGGATAAGCGAATGGCTTGGATTCTGGTGGAATTACAGTACTCAAGTGGTCTCCCAGAAAATATATATTTGGAATGGGGACTGATTCATCTTCGTCAACGTCTGGATTATTGGGGCATCCCCTTCATATGCCTCCATTATCACCATAACAAGCACCTTCTCGACCGATGCCCTTATAGAAAGGTGAATTTTAATGTTGTATCTCGCGATTGGTATGGGTGCGGATGAAAGGTTCGGCAGACCTTTCAACATCATTTCCAGCCTTCGCACAAAGGTACTACATCTATCCCTATAAAACCTTCTTTGCATTATGTTTATTCCTCCTCGCTCAAGCATACTTCCCCTTTTTCTTTCTCTTTACTTTACTCGAAAACTCTTGTGGGCGATGAACCTTATCCTATCCCTATGATGTCATGCATGTCACCCTGTCCTTAGGTATCGAGGAATGTCTCTTCCCCCTAACGAGAATCTTGATCAAGGGCAAAAATTAGCTCAAAAATTAAAGTGCTCAGAAATGCACTAAAATAGAACTAAAGAGACCATCCCATTGCAAAGAATCCAACGCAACTCGTTTCGTCAAAAACTGAGTTCGGATGAGGGTGTTATGGTTTGCTGATCGTCGTTCAGAACAAGCAAATTTTTAAAAAAATATTACAGAACAGGTACAACTGATGACATGGAAGTCCAATCATCGTGAAAAGAATCTTCTTCAGTTTTTATGTCCAATGGGACTGTGACAAGTGTCACAATTGAATTCGCCATTTTGGTTTGTGAAAGTAAAAATCTCCAATGTCCTCTAGTGTTAATTTTGGGTTCATAATTTTTTATGTGTTGGAAATTAATTTTTAAATATTAAGATTTGATATATATATAATTTAATTATCATATATTATAGTATATTATTAATTTTAAAAATCTTAATAATTAAATTTCCACACATTATTATAATTCCAAAGTATAATTCCACATATTTTAAATAAACCCCAAAACTCATATTATGTTGGCATTTTAACATTTTAAGGCACATATTTAGTTGGTGGGCCCCCCACATATTTTAGATAAACTACAAAACTCATATTACGTTGGAATTTTAACATTTGAAGGCATATATTTAATTCGTGGGCCATTTAATAAACGTTGGCATGTTCTATTTAATATATGGTGGCATATATGGTTCGAATTACGTGGGAATAGTGTATTGTATGGTTCGATGGCGTAATAAAATCCATTGCCAAAAAAAACGTTACACGGGGTCAAGGTCGGTGCTCCACCCCGTGACCTCAACCCCAACACCGCGTTCAATTTCCATTGGGCCATAGGCCCTATACCTTGTAAAATATTGCAGCGCACTTGAATTTAAAGGATGTGGATCTGAAGGTGGAGGAAACAAGGGGGCCAGCCCGCCTCCTCCACATGACTCTCTCATATGCCCAAGACCTAGCGCCTTCAACTAAGCCAGATTAATGCACCAGTTAAGTGCAGTTAGCATTAATTAATATCGATATTAAGTTGGCATAAATTTTGGTAGAATCTCCAAATCCAATGCCACTTTCAGATTTGGTGGACCTAACTGGCAGTGTTCCACATTTAGAGGCAGAATCTAGGGAAAAATTTAATGAGACCTATCTTGATCAATTTTCGACCAATTTTTTCTCAAGGATAGTCATTCTTAGCATATTGGCATGCTTTGAATCTATTGGAACAACTTTCAGAGGCAATGGAGCTCATCTTTAGGTGTTTTTGGCACGTTTAATAATTTTTAAGCCTAGGGTCAGCAGGAGAGAAGGCCATGCCAAGATCAGATGGAGGCCAATTTTAGTGAGTGAATAGTCAATTTTTGATGTATTGTATGCTATAAACACAGTGGTTCAGTTTATAGAGGTGTCAGAGCACATCTGAAGGTGGTTTTGTCACTTTGGATATTAAACAAGGCCATGGCCATTAGGGTTGGAGGTCAAGCCTAGAGGAGTTGTGAACCAAATTCAAAGAACGGAAAGTCATTTTTGGGGTATTTGAGTGTTTTGAAACCAATGGAAAGAACATGAACACAATGAAGAAGAGGATCTTGCCATGGAAAATGACTTTACCTTGGTCAAATTGAGAACATTTGAATTTTCACATCAGCAAACGACTTGGAGGTAGTTAACTAAGGTGACATGGCTCTTGCCACTCAGTTAGCTAAGTAAATTAGAGTTAGTGAGCTTGGAGTTTAGTAATGTGTGTTGATTGATAAATTTAACAATCTAGTTCTGTTATTTCAATTGTACTCAGTTAACTAACCTCTAACTATTGACATAGTTAGTTGGAGGTCAATTGTGCAATGGGACATCGACCTAACTCATTGATCAATCAACCAAAAATAGCTACTGCATGCATAGAATTTGAGTTCCCCGGTAGTGGTGGATATTCCAAGGCAGTGTCACATTAGTTGTAGACTAGTCTTGAGTATACATGTGTTGCATGGAACCAAATATCCAATCTTTGGATTTGTGCAATCAATTAGAGGAAAATTCCTAAAAAATAGGGGCCTAATTCCTCATTATTTTTGCAAGGAAATGGATCCTCAAGCAAAGGCAATAATGGACTAAGTCTGGGTCAAAGCTAGCAGAGGCAATAATGGACTAAGTTCGGGTCAAAGCTTCTCATCGAGTAGAGAGAAAGGTTATTCACTTACAAGTTGAGCTAAGAGTGAGGAAGCAATTGTAATACATTCTTTATTCATCTCATTAATGCAAGCAGGTTTAAGGGGTTTTTACGAGTTGGTTTCCCCTAGATAAATTTATGTACTTTTGTATGTGATCGATGTAGGTTTGTGAATGTTGTTTTAAATTGTGAATTAATTTCAGTAGAGTAGAGTAGAATTGTGTATCTTAATTTAGATTAAATTTCTTGAGCAGTTGAAATTCTATCACCATATTTCTAAAAAAATCACCAATTGAACTACCCTTATGGGTATAAGTTAAATTATTATTATTACTAGTTATAAAATAATTAATTTATTATTTAAACATATATACATTTAAAAAATCATGTAAAAATAGTCTTAACCATGGATATTCACCCAAACTTTATTATTGAGATTTTTAACCTATAAATATGCTTTTCTACAATATGATATGTCAAAACCAACTAAGGGTCAAAAGACCATAAGTCATGTTCATATGATGTTTTTTTTAATTAATCAATTTAATTAAAAGGTTAGAAAGTGTATATATACTTTTGAGATAAATTCTAGCCTTTGATATGTGATTATTAAGAATATTCTAGAATATTGAGGTTAAATCATTGCTATCCATCTAAGAATTATTGATAATTAAATTAAAATTTTGTAATCCTATTTCAAAATAAACATGAAGTAATAATAATTTGAATTTTTAATGTTTCTTTTAATATTATAGAATGAGTCAAATGAGTTACACTAAGATATGAGAATCTATAACCATGGCTCATGGTATTAACCCATGGTATTGGCCCATAGTATTAGCCCATGGTATTGACCCATGGTATTAGCCCATGGCTCATGATATTGAGAATCCATATTATTGACATGTGGTATTAACCCATGGTTTTGAAAATACATGGTATTAGCCCATAATTTTTTTAACCAATCTTATTTATAAAATAAGAATTCTTATTTATAGAATAAGAATTAGATAATGTGTAAATACCAATTAAAAATCCGTATGCAAAGATTTTATTCAACTAAGCTAATTAATATTAATGCATATTTTCGTATGAGAAATAATAAAGGATTGGTGGGTGATAATTTCAGTTAAAGGCGACACGCTAGAGTCGTTTCTTCTGATGAATAAGATCTAGGTTTCTTTCCGTAATGATTCATTTTTCACAGTGTTAAGTATGTGGTCTACATTGTGGTAATTTTTATGTTTAATCTTTTGAAAATAATTTTTTATCATTTTTTATTTTATTATTAACGAGATGGTAGATGAGTGTTCTGATTTTGCGCTTCTCTTTAATTTATAAAACTAAAGCCGTCAAACTTTTTAGCGAATTTGATCTTTAGAGCAGGTTTCTTGCAGCTCCCACTGTGGCTACAGTGGGAGTCTGTGAGGTGTAGCCATTGGAGAAGAAATAAGTTTCATAATGTGCTATAACTATTTAAATCCATCCAATGGGGTTTTCAGAGTTCGATTTCAGATATTTTCAGGTCTTCATGCTTTATACTAATTAGCTGCTCCACCTCCATATCTTAGAATGTCATTGAAGCACACTTCTAGTTGGTGTTCCTTTCCTGCGAAGTCCTTTGGACCTCATACTCTTTGAGTTGCCACGAAGCGAAGTGGGTGGTAGCCGGGGCTGTGGGGGTGAAGCCATAACCTCATAAGCTCTCAATGCGGATCGCCTGCGCTTGAGGCCCCACCGCAGACCATAGAGTATCCAAAAGTGGAGAAGTGTTTCTGCAGCTTCAATTTGCTCAATTTCCATCTCCTCAGAACCATCTCAAAGGGTTCTGAGCAGATGGAGATTGAGCAAATTGAAGCTTTCGAAACACTTCTCCACTTTTGGAGACTCTATGGTCTGCTGTGGGGCCTCAAGCGCAGGGGATCCGCATTGAGAGCTTATGAGGTTATGGCTTCACTAACACCTTGCCACTCAGCTCAAAGTATAGTCCAAGATGGCAGGAAGAACACCAAGCTTCAATGAACTAAAAAGACATATATAAAGCATGAAGACCTGAAAAGATATTTAAATCCAATTTGATATCCGGGAATAGAGCAGCTGCAATGCTTTCTATTATATCTCACAGCAAGTCTGGTAAGAATAATATTGATGCAGGGGCATCTGAACGATTCAAATTCCAGTTCGAATCTAAACCAGGGTATGCGAATAGTCATGAAAATGGGGCGAATTTTGTTTTAAAACTGATGTTGAAACTTATGTAATCAATCTGCCATGTGCACCTGCCATGTGTGCACTTGAGAAGAGGAAGAGTTTCTTTGAGCGATCGGAGAGATTTGTGAAGGCCAACCAATTCCTAATTTTTTCTAAATTCTATATAACTGGCGTGCCTGTAATATCTGAAGAGGAGAATGAATGAAATGTAGTCGCCAGAGAAGGAGCGTACAGCCTTAGGTCTGTCCAATGATATTCTGTACATAATAGTGAAATTGTTGTGTTGATTCTCTGTGTTAATGTAGTCCATATTTGTATCTGAATCATGAATTCATGTCGTGATAGTTATTTAATTTGTTATGTCCCTACAGGATCGATGGCAATCGAATGTTTATTGGGTTGTGTCTTAATTCGATTCAATTAAACAGCAATTCTTCGTGTGAACGGAGGAACGAATGCATTGAAATTTCCTTCCTAGCCTTGTGAGCGTTGAAGGAGCGTGAATACATATTTGTTCTGCGCATCTGGTTAAATGAAAGATCGATGAGTTTAGCCTTTTAAGGAAGAACGCATCAGATGGCAGTCTAATGTTCCTGTGGCGATATTGAGTAGATGTAATTATGCTTCAAGAACGCACTGAATCGATGCTCTCAGTGTATAACTCGTAATTAGATGCAGGGTATGGCAGCGTGCATTTAATTGACAAATGTTCATTAACTCAATGAAATCGAATCATGTGTGGGGTCGGAAGATATAACCGCTGTTATCACATTTCCGAAGGTCTATTGGCCGAGGTTCCAAGCGTTGTTTTGGGGCGCATAATAATGCTCCGAAGGTCTTTATACATTGGGTTTTAAAGTGCATAAAAGTCCCCGGCAACTGTTGGTTTAAACTATTAAAACGATGTTTATATAGTTTAATTACTTTGGAGATATGTGTTTGTACACAACCATCAGAGTGGCGCAGCGGAGCCGAGTGGGCTTAGTTCCCATAGGTACCAAGATCGGGGTATCTGCATTTTTTGTATCACCCGAGTAATGACTGGTGTAGCTGCAGGTGCATGTAAGGAAGATCTCAATTATTATTTATAACACATGATGTTGTCGCATTCCAAAGAGGCGTATCATTCCTCTCAAATAGTTATTATTATAATGCGATCGAACCAAACCTTAAATCCAAGGTTCAATCATTGATAAGAGGTTTGGAAGGCTCCGAATAGGGATTAATGTTCCCTAAGGATTATAGAATCAAAGGCTCGGAAGTGATTTTGATGAATTGCTTCGGATGTTTTTGTGACTCTAGTAATGTTAAGAGCCCGACAAATATGTAGATATATATACAGACATCAGAGTGGGCCCATAACCCACAGGTCCCAGGATCGAATCTAAGTTTTGAGGTGAATTTGGTAGAGCGGGAATCGCTCTCCATCAAATATCCTTATCAAAAACTTAAAATTAAAATGAGGTATAGTTAGAATCTAAAATTATTCTACAGTCGAATTTTTGTCATTCTAATACTGCTGAGTTCACACCTACAGTCGAATTTTTGCAACAATACTTTGGTCATCTGTTAGTGTTAAAAACATTTTCAAAATTGATGTCACTGCGTCATTTTTTCTAAAAGATAACAAACCTCCAGCACATCTATTTGAGAGGTGCTTCTAATTGCAGATTCTTCCAAATTCTTAATTGGTTTAATTGGAACATCTATATTTAATTGGTTTTTTTTGGATATTTAAGCAGACTGGAACTGCATCTACATTTAATTGGTACCAAAACTATGTTGTCAATCACGGATCATTATGAAATATTACAATGCTGGAAAATTTAAATCTACAATGGTGTAACAATGTGAAGAATTGGCTCCCCAAATGGCACATGAAAAAATAATTTATGCAATCCATAGTTTAAAGAATCAGCTCCCCAATTCGCACATCAACTGTTTTCGAAAATTTATTTATCCAAAATCTCAAATGGTACATAACTATCTCTGAAAAAATTATTTATGCAATCCACACAATTTACAGAATGGAGTTGTTTTTAGTGTAATTTTCTCAAGGTGTTTTTGGTGGATTTTTTTGGTTTAATTCCTTTAAAATCCTACAAAAAATTATTGAAAACAGAAATTTGATGGATAACTTGCACAATCCAAGTATCCTAGGAGTTTTTTAGGGTGCTGAATCTATATTTACACTTAAAAAAACTAGTTTAAAAAACAGAGAATGGAGTTGTCTTTAGTGCGACTTTTTGGAGTTTCCGGATCCTGTAAAACAAATTGAGGTAAAATATTGATTTCTGTTATTTAAACTAATTTTTTACAACACCCTAAAAGACTTTTAGGACACTTGGATTGTGCAAGTTATATATCCAATTTCTGTTTTCAATAATTTCTTGCCAGATTTTAAAGAAATTAGATCGGAAAAATCCACCAGAAAAGCCTTCAAAAATTCGCACTAAAGACAACTCCATTTACTACAACTCCATTTAGTTTTTGAAGTTTTTTCTAGTGAATTTTTCCTGTCTAATTTCTTTAAATTCCGACAAGAAATTATTAAAAACAGAAATTTGATAAATAACTTGCACAATCCAAGTGTCCTAGAAATTTTTTAGAGTGTTGAATCTATATTTACAGTAAAAAAGCTAATTTAAATAACAAAATTCAACTGCTGCACTGAATGTGCTGAATCAACACTCTTTGAAAAAAATATTTTATACAATCCGCATAGTTTAAAGAATTGGCTCCCCAAATCGCACATCAACATAAATTGTCCTAAATAAACTATTTTATGCAATCCACATAGTTTAAAAAATTGCAATGCTTTATTGGAGACCTTTAAAGAATTGCAATGTTTTATTGGAGACCTTTTTCAATTTGGAAGTTCTGCATATAAGTGTGCCACCTTGGGTTTGTTACTCTCAGAGCTTGGAGCAGTTACAAGTGCCCCATTCAGCAGAATCCATGTCATATTCTTGGCACCGTTAATTGTGTGGAGATTAGTGAATGCAATGAGTTGTTAATGCTGATAAGTATTGTGTTTTAGTAGTGTTGGAATATATTTCTAGATAGATTCCCTTTTGTTGTCCATTATCCTTTAAATGTGTCTTTTTCTTTACTCCATCTTTGAAATTGTATTCCACTGCTTCAATCAATTTCTTCTAAAAGCATATCCAAGCTTGGCACCTTCATCTTGAATCTTTGCATCTTCAATTTGCTATTATTAGAGTGATCAGTTCTAACAAATAGCTTTTGCATGCTAAGTTGATCAGGCTCAACATACTTAAAAAATAAAATAAAAAATAATTCAAGAAAAACAATTCAATTCACCAAGCATTATGGAAGTAGAAGCGGTGAATCTATCTTGCAACATATCTAGTGATGAGCCCATGCTTCGAATCCTAACACCACACGTGGCCTCTTGGACTACTCTCTCTCCGCAGCGCCATCTTTGGCAAAACAGCACTGATCTCAGAGCAAATTCTGATTTGGACACCGCCTCCAATTCATAAAAAACTCCATATATGGTGTTAGATCAGAGTCACAACATCCATTTCCCTATATCATCTAAACAGAAAACTTTAGTAATAGATTTATTCACACAAACCTCTAGTCCATATTATGCAGAGCGTAGCTTCATAATTTCACGTCTACCATTTACACTCTGCATGTATTAACCACATAACAAAACTTCCAATGAATGAATGAACTTTCATGAATTCTTTGTATTGGGAAAGAAGCAAAACACCGGCTTTGGTATGTGCCTTTCATTTACTCTGTCAATCAGAAAGTTGTCATCTGCCTTCTCCAACTGCCTCTTGGCATTTCTTTAGAATGAATCTCTTTGGTCAATAGGCGGCACAGGAATTTGTTCAACGCACAAGCAAACCGTTTCAAAAAAAAAACGCACACAATCTTCCAAAAAAAAAACACTCCACGCACTTTACAATCTGCACCCTGCTTTCAATGCCACACGCTGGAAATTCACAAAAGGGACGCAGTCTTTTCACATGCAGCTCAAAAGGACCACAGGCAAACACTTCGTTGAAAGTTTCGTTAAATAAAAGGGCAGCGTGGTATATCTGCACCAAAAAAAAACTTAAATGAAAATTGGCACGCAACCTCGAGCATCTCTTTTCACATACTCCGCGCTTGGCACGATCTGGCAGGAACCTCCACACACTTCAAGCTTCACATTCAGCACGAGCGAATTGCTGGACACGATGTGGCTCGACCAGCAACAACAACTCGACTCCACTCGATTGCGGCAGATGCACGCTTCTATCCAAAAAGAAGACTGTTAATAAAAAACTATGCGTATCTTTTAATCAACGAAAGTGTTAAACTCTGCGTATCTGCTTGCATAAACAACAGGCGTTCACAAAACCCTGCGCTGGAAATTCTTTGACTGCACCAATCTTTGACTGCACGCACGCTGACAGAGATGGCACAGGTCCCTCGTGCTGGCAACAAACGGATCACACTACTTACAGCAAACGGATCCAAGCTGCCAATATTCCTCGGCCCAGGAGGGGCCAAGGCCAGGCACAAACTCGCTCTGATACCAAAATAAAATGTGAATATGCAAACTATCTTATTGATAAAATAGATTACACACATTTATACAAGAATTAGTCTCAAGATAGGAAATCTATCTTGGACGTACAATAAGTTGGTTGAGGGAATATCTCAACCTCACACCAAATAAGGAAACTAGTTTAGCTAACCTAGGAAATAGGAACAGACTCTATTCATAGAGAGTCACAACTGGACAAGTAGGAATTACACATTCTAACAAGAGTGGCTCTCAAAAATAAATTAATAGCTATCATATTTCAATTAGAATTGGTAATATAAAAGATTTCAAATGCTAGTAAGAATTGTTTTTAGTAACGTTGGAATAAATTTCTAGATATTGTGGCTCTCAAAAATAAATTAATAGTTATTACATTTCAAATAGAATTGGTGATATAAAAGATTTCAAGCATCAAAGAATTGAAATGATTTAAAATTAATTATTTAATTATTCTCATTTATAAGACTTTAATCGTGACTTTTTATTTGAAGAGATACTACAAGTCTTAATTATGACTTTTCATTTGAAGAGATACTACATTTCAAATTTCAATATATATAGAGGTAAGAGTGAGAAAATGTTTTAAATTTTTTATTAAGAAAAATATGTAAGATATAAAAGAGTGATTAAATGGTTAAAATAAAATATTAAAATTTAAATAGTTCAAAATGTTTTTATTTCTATAAATTTGATATTTATGTTGCTGATTCACATGTCTTTACTTTCATAAATTTGATAGTTAGTAAATTGTTGGTTAGACCTTATAATTAATGTTTTCATTTCTTAATATTATACTTAATTGTATAGCATTCAAAATACATTCACTACTACTCTAAATTTTTTAGGTTAAAATTTATTTTGCTCATAAATTTTATACCATTTTTTTTTAATGTACTTTTATTGTTTTCATTTTTAAAAATATTTTTCCAAAATTATTATTGAAAGCATGAACCAAAATTATTATAGAAAGCATGAGAAAAGCACATACATATAATTATAATAATAATTATCTATTAAAAAAATACAAACAGTTTTAATTTTTTTAATAACATATATATAATTAAATATGAAAATAATGAACAAATTATGTAAACTTAATTTTTTACGTTAGTAAATTTTGTTTTAGCTATTTCTTGTGACATGTATATCTAATATGACTAAATAATACAAATATATATCACATTGGAAAACTAAATTTATATTTATAAATTTGGTAATATTTTAAATATTTAAAAACAAATTTAAATATAATTTTGTAATAATAGTTATAACCTAGAAGCATAATTAGAGAGTTACAGGTGCTTATGATGATTAGGATGTTTCCAAGTTGGATCTTATTATCTAGATACTTATAATTATGTTTTTTTTTTTTTTTGTGAATTTCGTAGGACCTGTCTTTTCTATTATAAAGAGCAAGTTGCTTAAATAATACAACAAAAGAATGTGCCTCAACCTGCCCAAAGGGAAACCAGGTCTGTTGGCCATCTTAAACAGTTAAAGACCAGCTAAAAACGATACTATTTCAGTCTAGCTGTAGCAGTAAGAGCTACGCGACTATGTCCATAATACTAACATATACAACAACAACTACAATATCGCTGAAGAAAAAACATATATGAGCAAAAAGAAACAAGAAGGTCTAGACATCAGAAGATTTCACAGGGGCTGGATCTTCATCAGACCCAAGCAGCTCTATCTCGCAGTTGCTCTTCAATACGTCCAATGCGGTCATTCTACTGCTGCTGAACCTTAGTCATAGTAGTCATGTCGTGTTTGATATGGTTAAGCTCAAATAACAAAGAAGAAGGAGAATCTTGTTCCTTCATACTCATGAGAGCTGTTGCAAGAACACATTTAAGGCGCCAATACATCTTAACAGTTTGTTGGAACAAAGATACCCTGCCCCTAGTCCTGCCAGGGTCAAGCAGGAAATCCAGCGTTACTCGTTGCTGCTGCGGATCAACTTCTTCATCCAAACTACGCTGCTCCCATGCCTTAATTTGCTTGCGAATAGGTGGAGGGGTCATGGTTGTATAAGCATTAAGCAGATTCTCGACAACCTGTTCATTTGCTTTATGCCCTCGTTTACAAGAGCATGCAGGGACCTTCGTTGCCTTACCCTTGCCTCTTAATTTATGAGCTGGCGATGTGGACTTTGTCATAGTGGCTCCGAGGAAGCATGTGAGAAAAAGATAAGCACCAGAGCGGAATAGTAAGGCAGATAATCTGTAAGAGACAGGCTGACGGAAACAGGTGCAAGGCTTAACAGAAATATATATGCGCAGGACTAAGTAATAAGGGCCAGCTTGATGAAGGATGAGCATCATGTGGAGAAAACCAGACAAAATACAACAAAGCCCACATAGCCGACATGAAAAACAGTAAACCCCTGTCGTTGCGGAAACCAAACCGGGAAAAATAGAAAGAAACAGATAGAGTCTGCATACACAATACGAAACCCTTGTCGTGCTTAAAATTAAGTTCATATAAATTTGGCATTGCTTTAAATATTTAAAATAGATCTATATATATATATATATATATATATATATATATATATAATAAAAATAAATGAAAAGCTTTTGTAATTTATATAAAGTTTGAGATAGGTTAAAAAAATGTGAATTAATGAAAAATATTCATAAAACTAAAAGTTGAAAATTATTAATAATATATAATATTATTAAAATTTTACTTTTATATTAATTTTAAAAACTATATAAAATTAATATTAATAGATAAAATAAAAGGGTTGAAAATTGAATTCAGGTTGGGTGTTTAAAAGGAATAATTGTTATTTTTTTTATTTAGTTTTTAAATTTTGTAGATGACATGTTGATCTTGTTGATATTATGAAATTTCTTATGTGTTATAAATGTATTGATATTATGTTATTAATCTTTTGATGTACAATTTTTTCCTCATTTTTTTCATTTTAAAGGAAAATTACACTTAAATAATTTGATTCCTCTCAATACTTATAGACTCAAATTTAGATGGATCTATGTTGGTGCATTAATTTAATGAGTGCATTTTTATGAATAGGCAAGAACAACTTTTCTAAAAGCAAGGTGCCTCATTCTTTCTCTAGCTAGCAAAGGAGGACTTATGAAAATAATATATCCATTGTTTGTGCATCAAACTCATTGTTTTAATAAAAATAACCACTCCACACTTTCTCCTACCCAAAGACTAAGATTAAAAGCCTCTAACATATCCCATTAATATAAAAAATAGTACATCTAAAATTGAAATAAGTATAAACACTATCTTGCCTCTCATTAATATAAAGAAATACTAGCATATATTCATGAATAATGGGAAAAACCTGAACCCATGTGAATACCTTAGGGGAGAAAAGATATCAAACCTTAAACAATGCACTTATCTTTGCATAATTCATATTTTAAAAGTTGGTGGTCTTTTTTGACATTATGGAAACACTTCTAGCTAAGATCGAGCTTCATACTTCTCTCTTTTTAAGAGATTTAAGTCACATTTCCACTCTATATTTTACTCTTATCTATATATAATATAAATATAACTAAATCTTCAAAGAAAAAACCCAAAAATAAAAACATGGGGTTAAAAAAAATGAAAATGACTCATGAAAACAATCCAAATGCATGGATATGACTTATTAATAATATTATTTTTTTTTTTCCACAGAAAATGTTTACCGGCAAATGTTTTCCAACATACCACTTTATGTTGGTAAATGTTTTCATTGATGTCAATAAAGCATTGTTGAAGATGCCCTAAACCATAACTACTTGACTAGACCCTAACTCTAAGCACTAATTGAAAGCCCTGGACCTAAAGTGCATTTAATGAAAAAAACTATAATGTGCCAAATGCCTTGATAAAGCCCTAGTTGAAGCTAGCCCTACCATGTTATAGATAAAGAATGATGCCCTAATTATATGCATGGACCATAAGATTACCTGAGCATGAATGTATGCTAATAGTGATAAATTCCTAGATGCATAGAAATCTGTGGAGGCATTGTTATGTTAAAGAAATTTGACAGTTTGATAGAAATGACAAGTTTATTGTTCAACACAGAGGCACTAGTGCATGGGTGTCTTGGAATACTCATTAACTATGGAGAAGACAGGTCGATTCATAAGTTGTGATGTTTTTTGTGGACACAAAATGTCTAACCATAAAAGAAATCGACTAGTCCAAGATGAAGCCTAGCGTGATCTTGTTACAAGGGGATGACCAAGCAAGTTGTCAATACCAGATTAATATATGAGTCAAAAGAAAATACAATGTACATATACATGGGAGACATTGATCAGATCACGCACAATCAAAAACAGCTGAGGGCTTAGAATATGGAAAATAAATTTAACAGAACCTACAAGTACAAGTCAAATCCTTGGTGATATTAAGAACATAAATCACTCTTATAGTGTACTCAAAATAATTTAAAAAAATGTTAAAATTGCACAAGACGACTTCCTCATGGTCATGTCAACCCTCCTAAAGAGACATGATTGTTCATAGGCTCAAAAAAATATAAATATAAACCCAGGATTTTCAAACAAGAATTTGGTCAAGTAAAAAAATAATAAACTCCAATCTGAGGTGTAAAAGGAGGCTAAGGAGGACGAGGACAAGTAAATATTTAACCAAGCTCTTGGATATGTTGCAAACTCCCGAGGTAAATATTTCGGTCCTGTGGTAATTCTTTATAATTTCGCTTGTGTTTCAGTTCTATATAATTTCAGCCTTATGGAGCCATAGTCTCCCACGGACCTTGGCCCTGTGGAGCCAGAGTCTCCCAAAAACCTAGCCCCCTATGGAATCACAATGTTTGGACCTGTCTATAGATCGGATCTCTCTTAGCCAATACCCGTGGCAAGATCTATTGACCTGTGACAAATTCTTGGACTTGTGGCAAATATTTTGGCTCTGTGGTAAAACTCACATGATGGTATATGGTTAGGAGCTCAGTTCTGAAATTGTGACAAGCTCAGATTGTTGTGAAGATACAAATCAGACATGTGTCTATAAGAAAATTAGACCTGTGACAATTAATTATCTTTTGAAGCTGTTCTTTGGGCATCATTTGATGGACAGTGGATGGTATCTTTGAAGATTTTTTGAAGCACCCTTAGAACAGATCTTGGAGCTTTTGTGAACCAAACTTAAGGTGGGGACACTTTTTTTAGAAAAATAATTGAAGCATTATTGTAAATCTCCTTGAATTGTCTTGAAGACATGTTTTTGAAGTATTTTGAAATAATCATATAATCATCTTTTGGAGCAGCTTAACATATGTCATCCTTAGTTTAGATATTTTATATTTAATGTCATCATTTGAATTTTAAGGCTTTTCAAAGACATGATATTTTATCTTTAATGTCATGTATATCATTGAAATTTTAAATTTTTTCAAAGTTGTGATATTTTGTCTTTAACGTCATTATTAAAAGATGTTGGCAATTTAGCCCCCCCCAAAGAAGACGTTATTCCAACATCAACATTTTTCGTTTTCACAATGTTTTTGCACACAAAAAATTGTCGACGTTATTCCACAATAGACAATTTTCATTTTCACGGTGTTTTTTGCACACACAAAATTGGCAACATTATTTGAGCATCAAAAATTTTTGTTTTGAGGGTTTTTTTTCACACAAAATTGATGACGTTATTCCAACATCAACACTTTTCGTTTCAAGGTTTTTTTTGCACACACAAAATTGGCTTTTACTTCCATTTTTATAAAATGTTTTTTTTTTTAGATTTCTCTTTTTGAGGTAACAGTTCTTGTTTGATTGGTAACTTTGTTTAAAGGGTTACTTTAAGATAAGTGAGGGCATTGTTGAATAACTTGTAGATATTGTTAGGGCTTGTTGCAGAAGACATTGGAAGCCATGAAGAACCATTGACGTGATATTGAACTTATTGAAGCATACGGTTGGAGCCTTAGAGGATAGGAGTCCTTAATAATATTAGGTTGGAGCATGTGCCAGTGAAGAGGGTAGGAACCCTAGAGTTTTGTGCCCCATAGAGACAAGGTTTGAGCCTTTTGGAAGATAGGGTTGGAGCCCTCAAGGTTTGAGCCTCTTGAAGTCCAAGTTGGTGCTTGGAAAAGTACAGGTTGGAGCCTGGTGGATTGGAGATTGTGGTCTTCATCTACCGTTGGAGCCCTAAAATTTATTGTACTCAATTTATTGTAAAAGCATAATTCGATTCCTCGATATATTTGATTAATATAATTATTTATTTTGTATTGTTAATTTTTGTGTTCAGTTTAGAAGTGATCTAAAACTGGTAAAATAAAAATTGTAAAATAAATACTGATTCAACCCCCCCTCAGTATTTCCAACATTTTACTTGCAGACAAGCTGCCCACTTGAAGTAGTGACGCACTCCCCCAAAGCCTAAGTTATGGAAATTATTTTGGGCGGCTCTCTCTTTTGAAATACATGTACCCAGGGCTTGTATGTAGCATGAAAAGAAAATTTTGGAAGTATTTGCCAGGTGCTTATAAGAGAAACAATCCATAGCTAGAACTTGAAATTCTCGAGTTGTAGGATATAAGACTGCACTAGAAAAATGAGGGAGAGCTAAAAAATTCTAATCGAAATCAAGAGGGTAGAAATGGGAAACAAATTGGTAGAATAAAAAAGAGAATAATCTCTAGCATATCTAAGGAAACCACCGATGATGAAACAATTTTAAGAAAGAACCTTCTTAAACATTGTCATATTATGTTGTGGAGGTATTCATGATTAGAACTTGAATTCCACTTGTGGAATGATATATGCATGTACAAGCACAATGTAACCCATATTTTTACATAACAACAGGACAATCAAATTCAACACATATTTTCCAATTGAATTGTAGATACATACGTGGATATCTCGTTTGAGTTCGATCTGACATTGCTCCAAGCCTACTAACATTACCAAACTGACTGGTTCCTCCTTACTGATCTGGGATCAACCTATTCGTTTCCCAAATCCATAAGACTTCAAAATTACAATCAGAATAAAGAGTTACAATCAGAGCCTTGATGTCGCAGCCTCCTTCAGCGAGGTTCAGGAAAAGTGCGTCTCAAAGGATCATTGGGAATTCAGATGGGATGAGGACACCTGCCTAAGCTCTCTCGACAAAGGCCTCTTTTGTTCCATCTTCCTAGCAAAAAGTTCATGAATTCTCTTCAGCGTTTCAACTATAATATGTTCAGCTATCTCATCAATGGAAGATGGCTTTATTTATAGATGGAGAGGAGGAGGTTGGGATCCCTACAATGGTGAAAGGGAGGTCTTATCCTTTGGGATGTTTCCCCAAAAGGTGGAAACAAGAGGCCAAAGGAGGAAGGCCATGGTTATTCAGAGGAACCACTCCAGACGACTCATCCACGAAGTTGTTAGGATGGAAACTTTGCCTCTATTTAAAAAAAATAAATCAATAAACAGGTTGGCGTGGGTAGCTCACTGGGACAGAGCGCCAATGGGCACAGGGCTCAGCATTAATCTTCCCCATTGGCGTGAGGGCATAATAGTCTACTAGCGCCAAGGCAAAAACATATGTTTCTCATAGTCTGCTTAGGGAATTGTCAACAAAAGGAATGTTTTCGTCATGGAAAGGGATGCAATGATGGTCTTTGCAAGGCATGACACTTTGTTTTAGTCACAGAAATTATCCTTCAATGTGCGGGACAAGGATTGCAAGGACTGTGACAAAATGGTGTGTAACAACTATAAGGAAACCTTTTCTCCCGTAGAAAGGTATTCATCCATTAGATCAATTCTTGCATTGGCTATGCAGATGGGGTGGAAGATCCACCAAATGGATGTAAAAACAACATTTATCAATGGTGTTATTGAGGAGGAAGTCTACATAGAGCGACCAAACGATTTTGAGACATTTGAATGGGAGTCTCATGTGTGCAAACTCATGAAAACATTGTATGGTCAAAAATAGGCACCTCGAGCTTGGTACACTCACATTGATCGTTATCTGACTGGATTTAGATTCACCAAAAGTGAAGCAAATGCAAACTTATATCATATTTTCATAGAAGGTAAATTTCTTATCATTGTTTTCTATGTTTATGATTAATATAGACAAGTGATGAGCAATTGATCAACTCTTGCAAGGAGGACCTTGCAAGGGAATTTGAGATGAAAGACATGGGTCTCATGTACTACTTCCTTGAGCTAGAAGTATGACAAGGTGATGGGCAATTTTTTGTGTCTCAAGGCACGTATGCCATTGAGATATTGCAAATATTTTGCATGGAGAATTGTAAGCCCGTGGAGACACGTGTAGCTACTAATTGGAGGAAGGAGAATGTCACTTCAAGTGAAGAGGTTGATGCTACCATTTACCGGAAAATAATGGGTTAACCGATGTATCTTGTGAACACAAAACCATATATGTGCTATGTATTCAACCAGTTGAGCCAAGTTATGGTTAGGCTGACCAAATTGTATTGGAAAGAAGCTAAGCATGTTTTTCGGTACCTCAAAGGCACTAACCAGCATGGATTATGGTACAGAAGGACAGAGGGAGTGACGTGAAGTTGTGTGGCTTCACATATGTAGATTTGGAAGCGAGTCCATCTGACTGAAAGAGTACATCAGTTGGAATTTTAGACTTGGGTCCACAACAATTTCCTAGTACAACAGGAAGCAGATGTCTATGGCGCTCAACTCGAAAAAAGCTGAATACATGGTTGCAAGTCAAGTTACATGTGAGACTATCTGGATGAGAAATATACTTGTGGGATTTTTTAGTTAAGAGATGGATCCAACTATGATCTATTTTTATAATCATAATTGCATTAAGATCTCTTGGAATCAAGTATTTCACAATAGATCCAAGCATATAGATATTTGGTATCATCATTTACCAGATGATGTGCAGAGGAGGATAATGTTGCCACAATACATTCTGACAAATGAACAACATGTTGACATCTTAACAAATGTTTTGTCAAGAGGTAAGTTCGAATTCCACATGTGCAGGATAGGGGTGGTTGAAAATCCATTTCTTGCTAAGAGGGAGTGTTGAGAAGTGCAACAAAAAAGTCTCAATTTGACTTTACCTTGGTCAAATTAAGAAAATTTAAATTTTCACATCAACAAACGACTTGGAGGTAGTTAACTAAGGTGACATGGCTCTTTTCACTCAGTTAGCTAAGTAAATTAGAGTTAGTGAGATTGGAGTTTAGTAATGTGTGTTGATTGATAAATTTAACAATCTAGTTCTGTTATTTCAATTGTACTCAGTTAACTAACCTCTAACTATTGACATAGTTAGTTGGAGGTCAATTGTGCAGTGGGACATCGACCTAACTCATTGATCAATCAACCAAAAATAGCTACTGCATGCATAGAATTTGAGTTCCCCGGCAGTGGTGGATATTCCAAGGCAGTGTCACATTAGTTGTAGACTAGTCTTGAGTATACATGTGTTGCATGGAATCAAATATCCAATCTTTGGATTTGTGCAATCAATTAGAGGAAAATTCCTAAAAAATAGGGGCCTAATTCCTCATTATTTTTGCAAGGAAATGGATCCTCAAGCAAAGGCAATAATGGACTATGTTTGGGTCAAAGCTAGCAGAGGCAATAATTGACTAAGTCCGGGTCAAAGCTTCTCATTGAGTAGAGAGAAAGTTTATTCACTTACAAGTTGAGCTAAGAGTGAGGAAGCAATTGTAATACATTCTTTATTCATCTCATTAATGCAAGCAGGTTTAAGGGGTTTTTACCAGTTGGTTTCCTCTAGATAAATTTATGTACTTTTGTATGTGATCGATGTAGGTTTGTGAATGTTGTTTTAAATTGTGAATTAATTTCAGTAGAGTAGAGTATAATTGTGTATCTTAATTTAGATTAAATTTCTTGAGCACTTGAAATTCTATCACCATATTTCTACAAAAATCACCAATTGAACTACCCTTATGGGTATAAGTTAAATTATTATTATTACTAGTTATAAAATAATTAATTTGTTATTTAAACATATATACATTTAAAAAATCATGTAAAAATAGTCTGAACCATGGATATTCACCCAAACTTTATTATTGAGATTTTTAACCTATAAATATGCTTTTCTACAATATGATATGTCAACACCAACTAAGGGTCAAAAGACCATAAGTCATGTTCATATGATGTTTTTTTTAATTAATCAATTTACTTAAAAGGTTAGAAAGTGTATATATACTTTTGAGATAAATTCTCGCCTTTGATATGTGATTATTAAGAATATTCTAGAATATTGAGGTTAAATCATTGCTATCCATCTAAAAATTATTGATAATTAAATTAAAATTTTGTAATCCTATTTCAAAATAAACATGAAGTAATAATAATTTGAATTTTTAATGTTTCTTTGAATATTATAGAATGAGTCAAATGAGTTACACTAAGATATGAGAATCTATAACCATGGCTCATGGTATTAACCCATGGTATTGGCCAATAGTATTAGCCCATGGTATTAACCCATGGTATTGGCCCATAGTATTAGCCCACGGTATTGACCCATGGTATTAGCCCATGGCTCATCATATTAAGAATCCATGTTATTGGCATGTGGTATTAGCCCATGGTATTGAAAATACATGGTATTGACCCATGGTATTAGCCAATAATATTTCTAACCAATCTTATTTATAAAGTAAGAATTCTTATTTATAAAATAAGAATTAGATAGTATGTAAATACCAATTAAAAATCCATATGTAAGGATTTTATTTAACTAAGCTAATTAATATTAATGTTTTTTTTCGTATGAGAAATAATAAAGGATTGGTGGGTGACAATTTCAGTTAAAGGCGACACGCTAGAGTCGTTTCTTCTAATGAATAAGATCTAGGTTTCTTTCCGTAATGATTCATTTTTCACAGTGTTAAGTATGCGGTCTACATTGTTGTAATTTTTATGTTTAATCTTTTGAAAATAATTTTTTATCATTTTTTATTTTATTCTTAACGAGATGGTAGATGAGTGTTCTGATTTTGCGCTTCTCTTTAATTTATAAAACTAAAGCCGTCAAACTTTTTAGCGAATTTGATCTTTAGAGCAGGTTTCTTGCAGCTCTCACTGTGGCTACAGTGGGAGTCTGTGAGGTGTAGCCATTGGAGAAAAAATAAGTTTCATTATGTGCCATAACTATTTAAATCTATCCAATGGGGTTTTCAGAGTTCGATTTCAGATATTTTCAAGTCTTCATGCTTTATACTAATTAGCTGCTCCACCTCCATATCTTAGATGTTGGAATTTTCAGAATTCCAAAACAATATACAGTCCCTCTTTAACACAGAGAAGAATAAAAAAAAATCACTGACAGACAGAGTTTTCAACTCAGAAAAATTTCTATTTCATATAAAAAAAACTGCTGTTACAGACTTCCTCAAAAGAGGGATTTACAAACAAAATTCTGACTGCTACAAACACAGTTCAGAAATGTTACACTGTCATTCACAAATGACACTCTGTCTCACTAAAAATATTCACTGCTGGAATACTCTGTTTTTTTTCAAAACATACACTCTGCTGTGTAAAAAAAACTCTGCTCTGTGTTTTTACAATACGCTGCTGTGTATTGAAAACATTACATTCCAAAATGACACTGTCCTGTGTATTTACAAAACAAATATCTGCATCATAAATTGTTCAACCACTAAGTTCACCGCTTCAGAAATCTTAATGGCTGCATTAACTCTGTCAGCACCGCTTGGAACGCATTGATCAAAAATTTCACTTGCTGGCACTTTGATTTTTCTTTCCCGCACTGCTGTGCACATTCCTGTATAATAAAACCAGTTCTGCTGTCTTTTCTTTTTTTTATTTACACTGCTGTGTAATAAAAAAGTTACACTTCACGGCCTTTACAATGTGCTGGGCCTTTTAATATATATGTGTTATATATATTAAAATAAAACATATAACATTTAAAACTTATTAAAACCAACTATATAAAAAAAATGCCGTGTAAAAACATTTAACCTGCGGTCATTTTTTTTAATATATAACATATGGCATATAATATATGTGGGCCAACTGATGACGTAGGCAATTCCGGTGGGCTTTACAACTCCAGCCACGAGCCTTCAACAACCCCCGCGGAATTCTTTTATTACCATATAACATATGGGCCAG
>JAXQQM020080777.1:0-17052 GCA_034641835.2 Pinus albicaulis
TTAAATAACAAAATGAGTTGCATAACCCCAGACAAACCTTGGTAAAGCACTGTGCGAAACCACGAGCGGATTTTCGGAGGAAGATTGCCCATATCGCACCGTTTTTGCAGGTTGAGCGGTATTCCCAGAATTGGAGCGATTCCATAGAATCGTCGACGTGTGGCGAGAGCGGACCCAAGAAAACCGTCGTTCAAGCGCGCCATCGTGCATTAATGTTCGTACCAGGATGCCGAGCAATATGCGTACGAGCCGTTGATTTGGGAGAGGGCCATCGGACAGTGGTCGTTGGATAAAGACTCGCGGAAGATAACTGGTACAGTGCGTGCGATTGATTGGGCCATCGATCGTAGAGGTGGGGCCCGGTGCAAGGGTTATTATACAGTGAATTGATTTCAATATAAATTTTTGAAGATTTAAACATTGGTTATAAGGTTGGCAATATAATATAAAGCTGAGAGATTTAAATAAAATTGCAAAGGTTACAGATTAAGTTTATTTATCAAATTCCACGAATTTGATAAATAAATCTCCAAGGAAGATATAATTGGACCACGTGGAGTCAAAGAGTGGGGTCAGAGAGGGAATGCTGACAGAGCCATGACTAATGTAGACTATCTCTCCTCCAAGGTGACTTCAGTTTTGTTGCGTCATCCAAACAGATGCAAGTGATTCTGCTATGGGAGCAGTGCTCATGCAGTATGGTAAGCATATCTCATTTCATTCTGAAATTTTTAATGGAGTTGTGACTAAATATCCCACCCATGATAAAGAGTTATATGCATTGGTACAAAGTGTAAAGAAATGGAATCATTACTTGATCAGGAAAGAGGCCATTATCCATACCGACCATCAGCCATTGTAGTACTTACAATCACATTCAAAGCTGCAGAAATCAAGACATTTTTGGTGGATGGGTTTTCTACAACAATTTCACTTGGTTATCAAGTACAAAAAATGAATCTACAATAAGGTAGCTGATATTCTCTCTAGGCCTATTGTAAATTTAGCTATTATTCTCAAGCACAATTCTATTATGCATGAAAGTTACATTGAGCATTATGTAAATGATAGTGATTTTCAAGATGTGTATGAGAACTTGAGTAAGGGAAACCAAAGTGAAGAGTTAGATTATCATATGCATAATAGTTTGTTGTATCACTTGGGAAAGTTATGTATTCCACAGGGAGAAAGAAACAATATCATAAGGGAGGTGCACACATTATTGATTGCAGGACGTTTCAGTGTAGGCAAGACAATAGTGCATCTCCAAAGGTATTTTTATTGGCACACGGGAATGAAAGTGTGTCTCATTTTATACGAGGATGTTATTTATGTGCAGCCTAGCAATAAGAATCTTGGTTTGTACACAACACTTCCGATTCCTTCTCATCCTTTGGAGAGCATCTCAAAGGATTTTGTAGGAGGCATTCCTATGTCAAGGAAAGGTCATGGCTATTTGTATGTTGTGGTAGATAGGTTCAGCAAAATGTTTATTTTTATGGCATGTAAGAAAAATATTATAACTGAACAAACTGCTAATATTTTATTTCAAAATGTATGGATCCATTTTGGTCTTCCTACTTCTATTGTAAGTGATCGAGATTCTCGATTTGTTGGGAATTTTTGGTCAAAATTATGGGACATGATGGACAGAAAGTTGAAGAAAATTACAACATTTCATCCACAAACAGATAGTCAAATAGAGGTGGTAAAGAGAATCATTATTCATCTTCTAAGAGGCTATTGCAGCAAGCATCCCAAGTTGTGGGACGAACAATTACACTACATACAACATGCATACAACCGGGAAAAATTTTCTTCCACAAATACATCACCATTTGAGGCATGTTTTGGTTACTTGCCAAGATCGCCATTGGACTTCATCTTTGAGAAATATGTTGCTATAGGCATACATAGTGACATAGATAAGGCAAGAAAGTTCATTGATAAAATTCAATTGGTACATCACACAGTGCAAGAGAAACTTGAAAAGAGTCAAAGCAGCTAGAAGGCAAGGCATGACAAACACTGGGTTGATCATAAATTCCAAGTTGGTGATGAATTTAGGTTGTACATAAGCAAGGAAATATTGCAAGGGGAAGGTAAAAAGCTCAAACAAATCCGTTATGGTCCATTTAAAATTCTGGAAAATATTGGTACAAATGAATTCAAGCTAGATTTGCCTCCTTATATGCAAATTTATTCTGTCGTTAATGTTGAGAATTTGAGATTGTTTGAGCCTTCTTTGATTGATGATCAAGGAGAGAATTTTCAACTACCATAAATAGATGATTTCTCACAATAATATCTTGATGAAATTTAGCAAGATCTCATACTTGACACAAGAATCAGAACTTCAAGAATAGGAAATGTTGAATACCTTAGAGTGGGACTCAAGGGTTAAAATCATTCAAAGACAAAATGG
Source organism: Pinus albicaulis (assembly GCA_034641835.2). Classification (NCBI taxonomy): domain Eukaryota; kingdom Viridiplantae; phylum Streptophyta; class Pinopsida; order Pinales; family Pinaceae; genus Pinus; species Pinus albicaulis. Next base: position 2,426 of record JAXQQM020080777.1, read on the forward strand.
TTGGAGATTGGAAAATTGAGGGAGTTGTACCCTCACTTTCTTAACAACTGATAGTATATTTTGGGGTCCAAAAGGCTTCTAGTGGGGACGAATGATCTAAGGATCAAGTTTTAGCTAAAAATTGAAAGTACTAAAAATTCCTTTGAGCCTAAATGACCTGATAGAGTCCGTCGCCAAGATTATGTCCAAACTCATTTCATTGAAATCCGAGTTCATATGAGTGAGTTAGGGTTTGTTGTTCATTTTCCAAAATAGGAAAAAAAGGAGCAGAACATGTACAAGGATGATGTGGCAGGTACATTCAACTTCATAGGGAATGTCCTTTAGAAATAACCAATGACACTTTGCCAAGTGGCATCACCAGATTTGCCAATGATGGCTAGGAAAATAAATTTTTTTTCCCTAAGTCTAAGTTGAATTTTATTATCTTGGAGTTTATTTTTATAAGGTGGAAATTACAGCCAATGGGGAAGGGCCACGTGGCATTCCACATACCCCCCCCCCCACATGGCATGGAAGGATTTTATTACATTCCTAAGGTTCAAATTATGTGATTAATTGATTATATATATATATATATATATCAATTTTTTTATTAAACCTATAGTTTGAAACTATAGGTCATCGGACCTAATCAACTTTGACGAAGGAGCTAACTACTAGTGGAGCAACGCTACATATAACTGCAGTGAAAAATTATGGCTAGGTTGGCTAAATTTAGCTTAGATAAAATGTATTGCGGGAGGTCAGGCTCGAACCCCTGACCTTTCGCCAACTGCCTGTGCCTTACACCAACTCCTCTATCTCATGGTTCTTAACCATAGATGATTCCGCTTCTATTTCACTTAATGCAGTGCCAGTGTTGGGGGTTGGAGGGGGCCAAACCCCTCCCATGGAATGATTCGTTAAAGACCGGAGGATCCGAAAAATTGACTGTCAGGTTTATTAATGCATAATTAATGCTAATAACACAACTCATGGATAATATAATCCATGTTTTATGTTAAACAATGCTTAGCGCCAACCACTTGTTAATGACTGCTTATCGTTAAGATAAGTGAGAATTAACACTAATCTAATCTCAATTTATGCTGGTGGAGGTTTAGGGAGTGCTCCATTTATGGCGGAGTTTCCAAATTTGGAAAACTAACTAGAAGTCTCCCCAATTTTAGTGGAGAAATTATGGGAAAAGAATTTTTGGTCATAGCTCATCCAATTTTCGCCCAAACAGAACTGAGGAAGAGGCATTCTAGGCTAATTGGCATGATGGTAACTCAGTGAAATAGGTTGCAGAGGCATAAAAGGTCATCTACAGGTGTTTTAGTGCATTTGAAGATTTTTGAAGGTCAGGGCCACTAGGTGTTGGGGTCATTGTGAGAGTATCCAAAGTCCAAATTTAACAAAAAAATAGTAATTTTTGGGAGACTGTGATGTTTTAAACTCATTGGAATAGGTTCCAAGAGTTTTTGAATCTTGTAACAACAATTTTAGCACACTTTAAGCTAATACAAAGGCCCACACTATGAATCTGGACCAAGGAGATGTAGCCCAACAGGGGTGAAATCCTTTATCAAAATTCTATGTGTTAATATATGTTATGTGCATTTGTTGTGTTTAATATTTCTTCTATTTAGTAATTTAAAATTATGCTTTCTAATCTTATGAAAAAATCATAATCTCACCAAGTACACTAATTTGAAAATCACATGCTCATAAACAAACTTATGAAGGATAAGTAAAACTAAGCAAAGAAAATTTTATATCTGATATGATAATAGCACAACAATAACTAGAAATCATTTTCAAATCAATATGCCAAATGATAAGGACCAGACCATGTGGTCCCACTATACATTTCATACCACCAACCCTCTAATAATCAAAATGATAAATCAATGTGCCATGTGCACACTAGCTTAGCCCCTGCTAAAGACATCCAAACAATACTTCTAAAAATAATTAGAGAGAACCTAGCTCTCTAATCATTAAAATTATCATTAATTACATCACATGCAAGATGTCTTAGCCCCTACTAAATACATTCACATTACTGGTAATACGATAAAGGAACATACACTTCTAGTAATTCCTTTCTGAGCACTATGTTCCTTTCTTGTCCAGATGTACATAAAATATTTACACAATTATATAGAAAATTTAATTTCAACACATGAATTATGTGATTAGTTAACTTTTTTCTCTATTAGAACCACATTCGTAAGTTAATTCTCTTCCCAACCAATGGGAATTTGTTTCCACAACGAGATTGATCCATTTTCACTTCTAGATTGTTCTTCGATAGAGGCAATATCAGGCATAATACAAGATTCACCTTTGAATTTTCTTACATATTCCTCGGACAATGTCCTCTCTATGAGGAATTTAGAGCTCAACAAATCACTCTTTGGGCCTCCTCCAATGGGCTCGAAAATGAACAGAGTTTCCTCAAGCTTTCTCCCCTCTCACCTCCTTGGCAAACTATTTTCCTTTACTAATATCATCTATCTATAAGGAGATGAAATCCAAGAAGAAAACTCTTCTCAATCCATATGAGCAGGAAAATTCCATCAAATCAAGGCGGTGTGACCTTTCATAACTTTCCATAACTCTCTTCCACATTAAATTATCCTAAACACATTTTTCTGCTGCAATTTACATAATTGATCATATGCATATTATCATTAAAGTAAATAAAATTTTATGTACATCATGCATACATAATTAGGACCTCACCATGGGTACCATAATCTGTAAAATTAAATTGACAGGAAATCATCACATGTGATATAGTTGGAATTTGATTCAAATTTCCCACATAATTATCATCATGAAATTGATGAAAAACAATAAAAGTCTCACATATTATAGCATGATACCTTCTCACTTGCGGTTGCAAATCATATTTCGATGATTTTATCTTTCACAGGTTTGTATGCATCCATTAAACTACCCCTTCCTGTCCAAAATTAGTTAGGTTGGCACAAGAAATCATTAAGGAAGGAGGATTGATCCGAGACACCTTACCTATGAGTTTTCACAACTCACTTCTTTTATTTGCATCCCTTTCTATACTGCAATTTATTAATTAAGGTGCCCAAAGTTCACATGTGTTCCACATGTAGTTGAAGTGCAATCAGTTATGGGGTCACTCCCCCTTGTGTCTCTGTTCATGTTAGTTGCCTCAGCATATTACACTAGTGGAGTTACATTGACATAATAATTTGTAAGGATATGTTCATTCTAATCATCTATTTGAAAATACTTGATTTGTGTTTATAAAATTCATATTAAAATTCCTTAAGTAATTTTCTAGCATAACATTGATGGATGGCATGATGCCCTTCCCATGTCAACAACTATAGGTAACATTTATCCAAATATAATACCAACATTTTCATCATAGTTTTTAAATTTTCTTGTGCCACATTTCCTTAGTTACTTATTGGGTCATCTACCTATTTATACTTACATTTTTTCTACCTATATCAACTTTCAATCCTTAAATCCACATCAAGTCAACAGACTCCTTATAGTATTCAACCTACACATTCATTATCCTATGTATGTTATCAAGCATATTTATTATGTTGTTCTATCCCAACTTATGCTATCTTCTAAAACCAACAACGATAAGGTTAATATATTTGTATTGTAGATTATTGTTGTATAATTTGGCATTAACATATATATATATATATATATATATATATATATATATATATATATATATATATATATATGTATATATATATATATATATATATATATATATATATATGTATGTATATATGTATATATATATATATATATATATATATATATATATGTATGTATATGTGTATATATATACTATATAAATATATATATATATATATATATACATACATAATACATATATATACGTATATATATATATGTATGTATGTATGCATATATATATATATATATATACATATACATATATATATATATATATATATATATATAGATATATATATATATATATATAAATTTCCTACAATCCTACTATATTTCCCAAGGGATCTCACTTGCATATATTCTTGTTCATATCATTGCACCAACAATCATTTCAATTAATCAAAATCCTCTTGTCATCATGATTTTGATTATACTTAATCTTTCAAATTGTGAGGAATTTATAAAATAAACCAATTCATGAATCATTCCATGTGTTGCGGTCAATTTACTGTGTAAAATAACACAAGTATTTATTATCAGTATGGGCTAGTGGAACTTAGAAGCATCCCCAAAGTATATGGGTTTAAGTTATGATCAACTTAGAATATAAATTATCAATGATTAAGGAAATTCATATTACAAATATAAATCTATCTTAAACAATTTCTAAATTCAAGTGTGCACTCAGAAGCAGAAGAATCTCCTAACTTAAGAGATTTGTTTGTCCTTCTCTAACAAGCTTACTTCATGAATTAGAAATAAAAAACTACTAAATTGAGAAATAGATTAAGATAAATGAAACAAAAATTGAAGAGGTCCTGGTTGTCCTTCATCATAGATTCATTTATCAATAATGCTATTTTTAGAAATAGGAATTCAGAAAAGCATTAAAAACATGTAAAGCTGAATTCTAGCGTAAGATCTCAATTAGATAGAAATAATGTTTAACCTAAAAATTTGTTTGTCCTTTCATATGCAGAATAAGAATGATAATTAGATTCATCATTAGGGGAATTTTGAGGTCTAAAGTGGGCCTCCTAAGGAAATAATAAAATAATAGTTAAACCAATTAAATAATATTTATGAATTTGCAATTCACTTTTTGCACCACAATCCATGTAACCATAGTTAAATTCAGTTCAAAAGTTGTACCAAAATAAAATTAATAAAAAAAATGTATTGATGTGACTATAAATAAGAATGAACTTTTCAAGAAAAATTCATTATCATTGAACAACTAATGCATTTGTCCTTTGTACTTAAATAACTTAAAATAAAATATAAATATAAATTTATAAATTCTTAATTATATTATATGCCATTAATTAAATTTATATTATTTAAATTGTATAATAACATGTAATTAATATATTATATAAAAATAATATAATATAATATAATAAATGTATAGGGATATGCATTGTTTCTTCAAGAAATATGAAATGACAGTAATTTATTTTTATTCAAAAAGTGTGAAATGACATTTATTATGAGTACTTTACTTTGACTTTAAAAATACTTAGAGCACTACCATGGTTAACCATGATTTTTTTTCCACCTTTGAGAATGTGACAAGTAAGTACCTTTAACTCAAGTAATGCCACCTCAACCATTAGGGATGATGTCATCCCCTAAAATGTGATTGGTTCTCATAAAGTGAATTTTGATTGTACGTTTTCCTTAGGAGGCCCATTTTAGAATTCAAAATTCCCCTAATGCAACACTCACAAATTATCAACATAAATCAAATAAAAAATTTAAACATACGCAAACTAATTTAGAAATTGCAACTACAAATAAACTAGGAATTACACTTAGCTCGGTGTGGGGGCCCTCCACCTTTGTCTCGCACACTGAAGGTGTTTTCAGCTACTTAAAAATTTATTCAATCAATCAGAATATAAAAACAACAAATGGAATAGAATAGATATTCAATTATGTCTCCAAAGTCTCAGATTTAATAATGTTAAGTCATACAAATTCTACATATCAATGCCTTCAAAGTTTGAGGCTTAAATAGATAAAGTATCCAACAAAAACATATAAAATATCTCCTACATCCATGAATATCCTTATCTTATCCAATCAGGTTTAATTCATACATCAAATCCATTAAAATTTAGAAAATCACACAAAATAAGAATTTTGACCTAGCTCTTAGGGGTCCTCCATAAAAACAGGTCATGTTTGACCGCCTTTGACCGGGCCTATTAAAGCTCGGTTTGACTGTACCAATAGGTGTAAAATTAATCTTAGTTCCCAAGCCTTCTGGAAATATATCCAACTCGAGCCCAAGTTTCAAGAAAATATGCAAACCATGATGCCATTACGGGAATTTCTGATGCTGTCAAAAAATGCACTTAAAATTCATTTTTTACAAAAACTTATAAGAATTGAAAAACTTAATTTAAATATATGTATATGCATTTACTGGTAAAAATAAGGTGGATATAATGGTGTATAAATGTATAGTATGGCAAATAAGATGTATTTCATAAACAAAAAGAGATAAAAAAACGAGGGCCAATAGCTCCCCACGCTAATGTTCAAGCATGTCCTCATGTTTTCTTTTTCCTTTTGGACCTCCTGAACTCTGATGCTGATCTTGTTCCTGACCCTGAGACTTCCTGCTATGATTTATGTAAAATATAATCCATATATTTGCATTGTTCTTCCTTGTGAATTGAGGCTTTGACCTTATGTTTCTCATATTTGGCCTTCTAGGAATTTTTCTCTTTAAGCAACCTGAATGATTGTATGTAAAGAAGATTGTTTTTGGCTTTCAAATTTCCCATTTCTTCACTTATCTTCTAATTTTATTTAACCAATTTTTCATTAGTTATCTTATAGGTTTCATTTCCTCTTTTTAGTTGCCTTTCCATTATCCTGCTCACCTCTAGATTATCAATTAACTCTTTGATCCTGCTAAGGTTTTGGTCTTCCTCCTTGGTATTTTTGGAAACTGAAGTAGCTTCCACTTCATTATTTTCAGAATAAGAATCTCCGTCTACATGATTTTCATAAACTTCTTATTTCAACCTCTCAAGGATTTCATTGGATTTTTTGGTTAAAGGAGATGTCTCTATGATTTTCACTTCTGGTTCTTTTTATTTGTTGCTTCTATCCATTGAATTCCTCTTTTTCTGTCTCCTAAGAATGGTCAAGAATGATGTTTCCATATCTACCATGATTGTTTCTTGTTTTTTTCTTTGATTTGGTTCTTGGATAGAGAGGTGAATGCACTATATTTCTTGTTTCTTGCATTGGTTTAAGTTTATTTTTAGTTTCTTGCTCTACAAACTTATTTTGAATCGTGAAATCTATCCAAACCATTCCCTTAGTTTTTAGCTAGTAATCAACAATGATTTTATGAGTCCCTGGTGATGAATTTGGGCTTATTTGGGTTTGGTTTCATATTTTACAGTTTCAATCATCCTCATCAATTTTCTATAAAATAAGTAGGGTAAATTGATCCTAATATGTCCTTAATATGCTGTAGAAACCTAATGTGATATAGGTGTACTACACTATGTCTTCTATCACAAGTGAAAAAATTTTGGATTATCAAAACTAATTCAGCCCAAGGTTCATTGAACCATTCCCTGGGAATCCCCTTTGACCTATCAAATGAACCCTTTTTTTCTTATCTAGGAAGAAGGTCCAACCCTTGTCCTTGAAATGCAATCCTTTCTGGTAAAGTTCGCCTAATAATGGTAACTCTAAAGCTTCGGAAATATATTGTGGAGTTAAAGGAATATGTAAAATATCCACCATATTTTCATCTTGTTTGCAATTTTTTATAAACTCCCATGTGATCTCTTTATTATGCCCTTTGAATTTTTGAAGGAAGATTATCAAGCCTGATTAATAAAGTTTCTCAACTTTGTCCCTACTCCAATGTTCAATTTGAAAATCTTTGGGCTCTTTTCTTGATGTCATATTGTGTGAAAACCATTTGATGTACCCATATACTATCATTAAATTCATTTTTGAAAACACAAATTCAGTACTAGATGTTATCACAGTAGTGAGGCTTACCTCGGTTTGCCGTTTTTTCCAAGTAATTGAAACCAATCCTCTATTTTCTTCGGAAGAAGTGAGCTTACTGGTTCAAATAGATACAAGATTTGATATAGAGAAGTTTATAAAAACATTGAAAAAAATTGTGTTTCTATTATGCTACTCTCTATTTCATCCTCTGTCTCTTAAAAATAAAAATCCTCTGCCTTTTTTTGTAAAAAGAAAAAAAATCTTCTTTGAATCTGTAATTTTTTTTTTTTTAAACAATGGTGTTTTCTAACCCTTCGATTCAATACAAAATTTCTTTTCTAAGGAAAAGAATTATATATCTAATATAAGCTCATTGGTTAAGAAAGAGAATTTGTAAAAATAGCACACTTATTTCATCAAAAATCTCATAAAATGAGTTCACTTTTTTCTTCAAAATTCACCAGACTCTGCCCTCTGTTATGCAAAAATGAAAAAACATGTTGACTGTGCCTTTTAAACCAATCCTTCACCACAAAACCTGATTCGAATTATCTTACTGAGTTTGAAAATGAAATTAATTTACTACACAACCCAATTAAAACGAATTTACTGTGAATTTCAAACTAAACTCTCCATTCTGTGTTTGTATTCAATTTGAAATAGAAGACTGTTCATGAAGACGTTTTCACGTTTACCTTTCTTTGTAATGATCCTCATGATTTTATGCTATGATCCTCAGGATTTTCCTTTTAATTTAACTGCAGTCTCTGTGTTTCAAGAAGCGCCAATTTTATCGAGATCTCAATCAATATCTTCATCATTTACTCATTCAATCAACAAAGGATTTAGCGTTGACTGGTGGAAGAGTGTTTATGAGTGGTGGCGATGACAAAACGTAAGGCAATGATGAGTTTTAAAAACCGTGGTAGAAGATCTCCATTTATAACTCACAGTTTGTTCAATAACCTTGAGATTTACTCATACAAACAATCGTTGTTTTAAACAAGAAATCGGAGTTTGCTTCTTACCTCATTCTTCACGGGATTTTTTCCTCCTAACAGTGTGCTTGCTTGACACATTTGTCAGATATGTTTTCTTGAAAACTTCAGTCAATTCTCCTTATCTCTCCATTCTTCTCACTGCTATATCTCCGGCTCTCTTTACTGTGTTATATTTCCTCTATTCTCCTCGGAGCTCTCCCTTGTCTTCTCTTGTTTATTTCTTTCTCAGAGAGTTTCAAAATGGATGCATGTTTTGATTACACATCACTCCGTCTCTCACTCAACCTTTGAAAGGTGATTATGGTGAAAAACACAGTGTGTTTCAGTTTCTTGAGGTCTTATAAATGGCAGAGGTTCTCCCAAAAATTTATATAGTGTTGTAATATTGTATTTTGAATTTGTTTTGACTGTTCATCAACTGCTTGACTGGTGCATCCATGGCTTACCTTTCCTAACTGATTTGGCATGCTGATCTCATGGTGTACATATCGTCCTCCACTTCACTTATTACACATTCATTTTCACGTTTTGTTCTCATGCTTTGCATTGATCACTATGTCTGCTTCCATTATCCATTGAAACACATCATACCTCATTGAATATGTGCCATCATATTTTCATTTCATTGCTTGTATATACATCACTCTGTGCCATCATATTTACGTTCCATCACTCTCTCACCATATTCTCATCCATCCATATATGTATTATTTCCATGCATTGTTTGTGATAGCATCATACTTCAGGTTAGTTTTCATTCCATTTTTTGCATTATGATTGCTCTTTCACTCCATTACCTTAGCTCATAACCATATTTTATGATTGCGCTTTTGTTTTTGAAATTTGAATAGTTGTGATATCACATGATTTAGACTTTAGGTTTTGTTTTTATTTATTTAATTAATTTTAAAAATGACCAATGAAATAGTCATGTTTTAAAATCACATATTTACAATGAAACTAACCTCTTTTTTTTTTATTGTAGGTCCAAGAAAGGTTTAATGTTCAACCTTTTATATATGATTCTTTTGTTTAGAAAAATAGGGTAGGGTATGTTATGGATAGATTATGGAATTGTTATTGAGTGATTAGGATAGTGGTGTGGATATGGATAAAATAGGGCTAAGAACATAGGTGATGAAAAATGTAGGTGATAAAAATGCATAACCAGTACTAAATTAGTTTTACAATTATAGAATATTTTCACAAAAAAATTGAAATTTTAAGAGTAATGTTTTCTTACTTACCATACTTATATTCCTTCAAACCATTTGATGTTCATGATGGTCGAAATTCATTAGGGGAATTTTTAGGTCTGAAATGGGCCTCCTAAGGAAATTATAAAATAATAGTGGAAATAATAAAATAATATTTGATGACATCATCAAATTTTAGAGGGAAAAAAGAAAAAAACTACTTTTTCAACTCGTATTTTCCATTTATCTCCAATTTTTTATAGTCAAATTTTGAGTGGGAGTACTCATTGGATGAAAAATTTAATACCTCATCCAAGGAGTACCCATGTTTCATACTTTTGATCGACCCTGCTACACAAAAAATGAGATATAACATGAAAATCGTGATTGCAATCACGTTTTTCATGTATTTCTCATTTTCCGTGTAGCAGGATCCATCGAAAGTATGCAACATGGGTAGTCCTTGGATGAGGAATTAAAATTTTCATCCAATGAGTACTCCCACTCGAAATTTGAGTAAACAATTTTGGAGATAAGTCGAAAATACAAGTTGAAAAAGTAGTTTTATTATTTTATTATTTTTTAATATTTTTACCTTTTTACTTAAAAAATGGTGAATCATCCCCATGGTTGAAATCATCATCTTGAATCCTATTGGTTCTTACAAAGTTTATTTTGGTTGTATATTTCTCTTAGGAGGCCCATTTAAGACCTCAAAATTCCCTTAATGGTGTTTTTTTTATAACGATTGTCCTTCTAGACTATGTAGAGACTTATTCTGCTTCGCATCTGATTTGATTTGGAATGATGTTGTTCAGGTCCCTTATGAAATTTTGTATTTCCAGGTCCCTTCTGGCATAATTTGCAATAATGTTTGCAAATTTCTTCTGCCATAATGATATAGGTCCCTTCTGGATAATTTTCTCAATAATAATTCAGGTCCCTTCTGTATATGTTGAATGATGTACGAGGTCCCTTTGTAATTGTAATTCATATTCCATCTTCAATTCAGCTACTGAAACTATTTTCATAGTTTTATTACACACCTTCCCCCAAGAAGATGTTAAGACTTGTCCTCCAGTCTGACATGTCTCGGAGGGTATATCTGCAAAATCATAGTGAAGTAAAAGAGAATTCATATTGGCCAAACAAGTTGGTTTTCCTATATGATTTCAAGTTTGTATTGTGCCATTTTCCTGGATTTTCACAACCAAACTCTTTTATTATATATATATATATATATATATATATATATATATATATATATTATTCTTCTTCTCTTGGAGTTATGGGAGGCATATTGCTATGCTGCCCCATTAGTTTTAGATCTGAATCTATGTAAATTTTTCTCATAAAATCCTCTTTATTTATAGGCATATTGTATAATTTAAGCCTTTGTCCATTAACAATAAATGAAACAGATGTTCCGTCATTTTTTTTTATCTTCATAGCTCCCTTGCCAAATATTTCTTCAATATCATATGGCCCAAGCCAATGAGTCGTAAAATTTTCTTTGAAATATTTGAACTTGGAGTCGAAGAAGAGTGCCCAATCTCCCTTTTGAAACACTTTATTCTTTATGAATTGATCATGCCATTTAATTCTTTGTTCTTGCACAAGAGATGTGTGCTCTACTACTTGATGTCGTATCTCATCCAATTTATTTCATTCCATAATTCTTTGTTGTTGTGCCTCAAATAATTCCATCACCAAAACTCATTCTAGCTTGAAAGTATGTATTTGAAATTATATGGGTAATAGGGCTTCTTTTCCATATATTAACTGATATGGACTGAACCCATTTGTTTTTTTCCATGTTATCCTATATGCCCATAATGCATCTCTCAATTTTTCTGACCAGTCCTTTCTGTTTAGTTGTACAATATTTGTCATAATGTTCTCTAGGAATTTTTTTGTTGATTCCACTTGTCTGTTTGCTTGAGGGTGTTACGGAGTTGATTTTCTGTGTTTGATCTTGTATTTCTCGATATTATCTTGAACCAGCTTTGATGTGAACTATGTGCCTTGGTCAATTACTATCTGTCTCGAAACTCCATACCTTACAACAACAATATCTTCAGTTTCTCGTGCTACTACCTTTGCCTCCACCCATTTAATTACATAATCTGTACATACTACGATGAACTTCATTCCATTGGATGGAGGGTTGATTGGTCCCACGAAATATAAATCCCACTGTTCAAATGGTTCAATCAATACTTGTGGCTTTAATGGCATTTCATATGATGCCACTGGTCTACCAATTCTTTGGCAGCTGTCACATCTCTTTACATAGGCCTTGGAGTCTTTGAAGATGGTTGGCCAGTAGTAGCCAAGTTTCAACACTTTGTATGTTGTCCGCTTGTCTGCAAATGACCACCACCTTGATGGTCATGACATGCTTTCAAAATATCAATAATCTCATCTTCTCTAACACATTTTCTAATCATTAGATCAACACCAGTATAAAAAGGAATCTCCATTTACCCAACTATATCTATCCATTTCTCTAATTATTCTTCTTTTCTGTTTATTTGTGTAATGAGATGGTAGGATGCTAGATGATAAATATTTAGCTATATCTACAAACCATGGAGTTTTGAAATTTATAGCAAATAGATGTTCATCTAGAAAATTATTTGATACTAGATTTGGATCACCAAGTGAATGTAGTCTTCATATAAATTCTAAAACTTGATTATCTTTTCCTGGTCGATATTGCACAGTAATGTTAATTCTTGCATTAATAACAACCATCTAGTTATTATGCCATTTCTAATTGATTTTCTCATTAAATATTTTATAGCTGAATGATTCATGTGGATGTAAAATTGATAACATGTTATATAATGTCGAAATTTATTAACTACATGTACTATAACTGACATTTATTTTTTTGTAACAATGTAGTTCAATTATTTCGATGTTAATTTTTTGCTTATAAAATATATGCCATAATTAAGCTGATTCTCTTTTTTTCCAAGTTATTATCCAATAGCAGTATCAGATGCATCAGTTGAAATGTGAAATGGCAAAGACCAATTAGGTCCTCGAAGAATGGGTGCAATTGAAAAATTTTCTTTTAATTTTTCAAATGCACTTTGACAATTATTTGTTCATTGGAATTCCACATGTTTCGAAAGTAACTTGAGTAATGGAAAAGCTATTTCACTGAAATTTTCAATAAATATCCTATAGTAGCTTACATAAACCAAGAAACTTCTAACTTATTTTTGCGTTGTGGGTGGTATTAAATTCACAATCACTTGAATTTTTGTTGGGTCCACCTTGATTCCCGAAGAAGAAATATGGTGTCCCAACACTATTCCCTGAGTTAACATCATAAAAAAAAAATTCATTACTAAGTGATAGGATTTTCTCTATGCGTCGTTTTAACATTTTTCCGAGATTTTGTAAAAAATCATCAAATGTTCCACCATACACAGTGAAATCATCCATATAAACTTCTACGCATTCATGGATCAAATCAACAAAGATTGCAAGGACTTCTCTTTGAAAGGTAGTAGGTGAACTACATAAACCAAAGGGTAATACATTGTATGCATATGTTCCCCATGGGCATTTGAATGTTGTTTTATCTTGGTCTTCCAATGTTATCTTTATCTGATTGTACCTGCTAAATCCATCAAGAAATGGAAAAAATCTCTTTCCAGCTAATGAATCTAACACTTGATCAATACATGGTAAATTAAAATGATCTTTTAATTTAGTTTTATTGATTTCTATGTAATCTACACAAATTCTCCATTTCCCATTTTTCATAGGTACTACAACTAAGGGTGAAACCGATTGACTATCTGAAATAGGATAGATAAATTCAACTTGTAATATTTTATGTAATTATTCTTTCACTATTTCCTTCATCATGGGGTTCATCCTTCTTTGTAGTTGCCTTACAGGTTTAATTTGATCGCTAGTGTAAATGTGATGGATACATGTTTTTGGATGAATCCCCTGCATGTCTGTGTAATCCCAGGCAAAATCCTTTGAATATTTTTGTAACAGTGTTATTATATTTTCCTCTTGTTATGATTGTAAGTTATTTCCAATATTCAAATGTCTCCCAAGACTAATCACAATGATTTTTCTTTTTGAATTGGTAATTGAATTAACAGGAATAATACTTTCGAATGTATTTTGCAATGATTGTATAGTGAAATTTTCCTAAAAACATTCATTTAAAAGATAACTAGCAGCTTCATATTGAGTTATTCTAAGATGCTCTGAAATATTTGGTTCTAAGATGAAAATATCTAATAAGTCCTCATTTTCTTCCTCCTCTCTAAAATTATAAACTTGATTAAGATTAAGAACAAATTGAAGCTCTTTTGTTTCCTCTCCATCAAGTCATGATAATATAGAAGAATATTGAGCGAGAGGATACAATGTAAAATGATTTCTTTCATCTCCATGTGCAATAATCATACTTCCTAACCTGCATCCAATGTAAGCATCTGCAATGGCTAACCATGGTATGCCTAAAATTAATGGATGCCCTCCTAAATTTGTTTTTGGTTGCAAAATCAAGAAGTCTACAGGATACTCCCATGAATCCAGTGAGACAATCATATCTTCCAATATAATTTTTGGTACAACTTTAGATCTATCTGCAAGTTCTAAGAATATAGTAGTAGGTCTAATGGTGTTCAGATTCAAATGTTTCACAGTCTCTCTAGTCATTATATTGATAGCTACTCCCAAGTTTGTTGGAAATATTGTC
>JAXQQM020066421.1:0-67694 GCA_034641835.2 Pinus albicaulis
TTTTTGGGTGTTTTAGACACAATGGTGGTGCTATTTTTGTAATTCGAGTATTATTTGTTGATTTAATTTCAAATATTAGCATATAATATAAAGTAGGGGTGAACTCCATCATCAATTTTTTGTTTTGCGATGCTACATGTTTTCCATTTTTCATTGTTAAAATTTGCAATATTTAGCTTATTTTAAGTTTTTCTTCAATATCGATCCATTTACCATAAGACATAAACTAGCTTCTAAAACTTTACATGAAACCTTCAATTTTTAATTTTAGATAGGTTTGGTATCATAGCATGGTTATTGTGAAGGTTTTGCAGTTTTTTCAAGTGTTTTTCTTAAATGATTACAAGGTCTAAATTAAGAAGAGGAGAAGGAGTTCTTGAAGAACCAAACATTCAAATTAGTTCAAGGAGGTCACAAAATCCACAAGCTCCACTAGTCATGGCACATGTAGAAGGACATGAGATGATGTTTGAGGATAAGATATTTTTTAGAAAGGCTTTCTATGATATGTATGAGATGGTGAAATTATTGTACAATGAGAGGACAACACAACATCAAGGAGAAAGTTATAATCAAACAAAAGGTAATGGTGGTGATGGGATAAATCCTCCAACCCCACCTCCTCCTTCACCTCCATCTACACATCCATCCTCCCATCCGTTTTCACCTCCTTCATCTCATAGACCTACTGCTCCTCCATCTCCGAAAGGACATCCTAAGTTTCCTTTGATTAAAGTTGATGTCAATTTTGAATTGCCTCTGTACAATGGGGAATTTAATGCTGAAAAGTTGGATAATTGGGCTCCTCAAATTAAATTTTATGGTAGGATTCAAAATATTATTGATGATGTTTCAAATATCTAGTATTTTTCTCTTTGTTTGGAAAGTGCAGCTATCATCTAGTGGGAGGCCACATGTCATGAAGATTTGAATAAAAGTGGTAAAATTATCTCTTCTTCGAATGATTTTATAGTTGCATTAAGAGAAAAAATTTATACATTACCTTACATGAAAAAAAATGATGGATTGGAAAATTTTTAGACAAACTAAAGGTTAGAGTGTCCAAATTTACACATAGGAATTTAGAATAAGAGATTTAATCTTGGGTGTTGATTTGTATTCACAAGGTACACTCCTTAAATACATAGGTGGATTACATAGTTATTTTAGAATACTATACTTATGTTTAATCCCACCAATCTAGATGAAGTATGTGTTCAGGAAACTCATTTAGAATCAAGAGGCAAGAATTTTACTCAAGAGATAAGCAAGAAACCTTCCAAATATGGAGACGAAGGAAAGGGGAAGTTCAAAGACAAAATAAAAAATAATTTTACTATCAATAAAGAGGGAGATAAACTTACCTATAAACATTGCTCAAAATAAGGCCATGATGAAGACCATTGTTTGAAATTACTTCCAGAAATGAGGCCAAAGAAGTTCACTAACAAGGGGAAACAAAAGACTGTTACTACAACTCAACGAGATCTAGGATTTGATTAAGGTGATGAAACCAAAATCATAGCCATGGGAATGAAAGGTATGTACTAGTTATTCTAGTATTCATATTTAATCTCAAAATGATAAATAAAGATGTGAGCTTTTTCATATCAAGGTCATTACAAAACATAAAAAAGTTGACAAATTATTTGATAGTGAATCCCAAGTCAATATTATCTCTAAATAAATTGTCAAGAAACTTAATATAGAAACTAAACCTCATTCTAAACCTTACCCTTTGGTTTGGGTATGTGATGATACCAAATTACAAGTGACAAGAAAATTTAAACTCAAATTCACCATCACTGCTAATTTTATAGATAACAGATAGCTTGATGTTGTACCACTTTATATTTTTGGAATTGTTTTAAAGATTCCATACATATATGAATGAAAACCATATTCTATTGTCATGAGAAGAAATATCATCTTTTTAAAGATGGAGTTGAGTATATTGTTAGAGGACATCGCAAGAAGATGAACTTATCTCTTAATAGTGCCGGTGAGATGAAAATGCTTTTAAATGCTAGTGATATTGTTTTTCGTTAATGATTAAAGCTAAATATATTGTTGAATCTAAAGCTTTCATAAGATGTGATTCTAAACTCAAGCATGATTTGGTTGAATTTTTTAACACTTATGACAAGATGTTTTAGGAACCTGAAGGGTTGCCTCCAAAAATAGGAATCCAACATAAGATTCACTTGCAGTAGGATGCATGGCTTCCAAATATTGGCATTTATAGAATGTTAGTTTTGGAGAATGTAGAGATCAAGAAGAAAATTCAACAACTGCTTGAAAAAGGATTTATCAACCCTAGAAAATATCCTTATGGGTATCCTATAGTCTTTGTTCCAAAGAAAGATGGTACATGGCGCATGTGTGTATATTTTTGAGCTTTGTACAAGATCACAATAAAGTATTGCTATCCTCTTCCTTGCATTGATGATTTGATATATAAGTTAAAGGAAGTTGTTTAATTTACTAATTTATAGTTGAGAAGTGGTTATCATTGGATAAGGATTGTTGAAGATGATATTCGGAAAACTTCTTTCAAGAAAAAACAAGGTTTTTTTGAATGGTTAGTTATATTTTTTGGGATTTGCAATGCACCTACGAAATTCATGAGAGTTATGAATGATGTGTTGTGACCATTCCTCGATGACTTTGTCAGTCTACTTAGACGATATTTTGATTTCAAGCAGACTCGTGAAGAGCATGTCAAGTGTGTGAAACATGTTTTAGATGTATTGAAAAAGGAAAAGCTATATTTGAAGATGTCTAAATGTAAATTTGGGAAAACCTCTTTGGTTTATTTGAGTCATAATTTAGGAATGGGTTAATTGAAGATTGATCCCTCAAAATTTGATGTTATTGTGAATTGTCCTAAACCAAACAATGTAATGGAAGTTAGGAGCTTTTTTGGAGCAACATAATATTGGAGAAAATTTATTGTTAACTTCTCACTCATTGCAACACCATTACATGCTTTGAAAAGTGTGAAACAAGTATTTCGGTGGGGAGGAAAGCAGTAGAAACATTTGGACACTTTGAAAGAGAAAATAAGTATAGCACTAGTTCTAACACTTCCAAATCTTAAGTAGTGATTTGAAATTAAAACAGATGCAAGAAAATATGCTATAGAAGTAATTTTGATGCAACATGGGAAGCCTATATGTTATCATTTTGAAAATTTTACCAATGTAATATTTAAATATCCAACTTAGGATAAAGAGATGTATGATTTGGTACAAAGCGTGAAAAAATTGAAGAATTATTTGATGGGTAATTACAATGGCAAACCAAGCTATAACAAGCTAGACATTTCAGGTGGATGGGATTCCTGCAAAAATTTCATTTGGTAATTAGGTATATTCATTAAAGTTTTAGATATGTTATCAAGGCCTATTTTTAATGCATCTATCATTATTAAGCACAATTCAAACACACATGAAATTTATATTGAATAATATGCTCAAGATGGAGATTTTAAATATGTTTATGCAACTTTGAGTCAAGGAAATCATGTTGAATAATTGGATTATCATGTTCATAAAAAAGTGTTGTTTCATTTTGGAAAGTTATGTGTTCGATAGGGTGAAAGAGTCAATGTCATAAGAGAAGCCACACTTCCCTTATTATTGGTCACTTTGGTGTAGGTAAAAGGGTTGCTCAAGTTCACAGGTATTTTTATTGGCCTCGCATGAATAAAATTGTTTGAAGACATATGAAAGAATGTTCCATGAGTGCTACTAGTAAGCTAAGTAGTAGGAAACTTGGCTTTTACAATCCACTTTCTATTGCTTCTCATCCTTAAGACAATATTTCTGTTGATTTTGTAAGAGGACTACCAATGTATAGGAAAGGTCATTATTATCTATATGTTGTTGTGGATTGTTTTAGAAAAATGTGTGTGTTGATGCCATATATGAAATAAGTAACCATTGAATAAATCGCAAGTATGTTATTCCAAATGTATGGGCTCACTTTGGGTTACACACTTCTATTATATTTTACCAATATTCTCCATTTTTAGGGAAGTTTTGGTTAAGTTTATGCGAAATCGTGGACACAAATTTGAAGAAGAGCACCACATTTCATCCACAAACTGGCGAACAGACAAAAGTAGTGAAAAGAATAGTAGTGAATCTCCTTTGAGGATACTGTGGTAAGCACCCTAAACTTTGGGATGGGAATTTTTATTACATCCATCATGCCTACAATCGTGCCATGAATTCATCTACACAAGTAAAGATATTGCAGAGATGGACATAGTGATGTGGAAAAAACCAAGCATTTCATTGAACAAATTCAACTAGTGCATCAAAGAGTACAAGACAAACTAGAGAATATCAAATAAAAGTACAAAGAAATACATGAAAAACATCAAGTTGATCATTATTTCCAAGTGGAAGATCAATTTTGGTTGTACATCAGCAAGGAAGGAATCTACAAGGTGAAGGTAAAAATCTCAAGCTAATATGGTCCTTTCAAAATCTTGGAGAAGATTGGTAACAATGATTTCTGATTAGATTTTCCACCTTACATGCAAATTCATTTTTTTGTGAATGTGGAAAACTTGAGATTGTATAAGCCTCTAATGATTGGTGATCAAGAATAAATTTTTTAGATTCCATCTATTGAACATTTTTCTCCTGAATATTTAAATGAGTTGTAGGAAGACTCAATTATTGATAGGAGGACAAGTACTTCAGGAAGAGGGAATGAGGAGTACCTTCAAGTGGGGATCAAATGTGTCAATCCAAGTAATGCAAGGTGGATTGAGATCAGGAAAGTGAGGGATTTTTACCCTCACTTACTTGCTTAGTGAAGATACAATTTTGATAGTCCAAAAGGTTCCAATGGCAATGAATGACCCAAGGGATAAAAAATATGCTCAAAAATCAAAGTGCTCAAATTGTTCCAAAATTGGCACCAAATCATATATATATTTTTAATGATTACAACGACTCTTGAATTGCCTCAATCCAACACCATATGAGAAAGTTATCACATTTTGAAATTTTTGGTAAATAGTTAAAAAATCAACTTGCAGGGTTAACTGGGCAAACTGTACAATGACATGGTGCTCATATCAGCAGGCTGACTGGGTGGTATGATTATCATACAAGTCAATCTCGTGAGGACAAGTGGTGTGTTTCTATTGGTTGATAGGATTGTGGTTGTGCCAACCATAGGCCACCACATGGATGAAAGGCTGCCATGTTGCCTTATGGAAGGGCGCCATGTGGCTTAGTTTTCGGCACAAAAAAATTGTTTATTCGACATACCAACCTCCCCGGGGTTCGACCCCACAACCTCACCATGACAAGTCACGCGCCTTACAGTTGCACCATCATATTTCCTTATTAATACATAATGCGCCACATTTATTTAAAATGACGTGTTGCCACCATTAGGGGAATGGAAGTCACATATGTTATTCACCTGACCATGTCTTAAACGAATGGGGTGGGACACAAGGAACTAGCCCACACCTCAACCCAAGGTCTTGTCACTCGATATGTGACTGTCAAATGAAAATACGGGAGGGGTGGGGGCGTGGCACCCTGCCCGTACCTAGCCCATAGTTCCATAACCATAACATAACCAGGAGTGGGGCCGATAGGCACGTGCCCTATAACCCGCACCCCGTAGTCATGTTGTTTCCATATGACTGACTTGGGGAAGGAAGAATAAGGTCGTGACCCTATTTATGCGACTAATTATTCAACAATTTGCACTAGACACGGTTGGTTTTGTGGTTGAACATGCCACATGTTTTTGTGAAATAGTTTCTTTGCAATGTTGCTAGAACCAATTTTCGTTGCTAGTTTAGATAGGGGGGGGGGTTGGATTTGCAAAAAAATTAGTAGAGAAATGAAGAAGGAGGCCTAACTTGACCATTTTTCAACCTTTTTGAGCCTACGCAAGGGTTTTTAGGTGTTATGGACACAACGGTAGTGTTATTTTTTCAATTTGAGCATTGTATGCTGATGTAATTTCAGATTTGAACATATAATATAAAGGGCCAACATTGGAAGCTGGACCCGAAGACATAGTCCAAGAGCGGTGAACTCCGTCATCAAATTGTTGTTTTGTGATGTTCTATGTTGTCTATTTTTAATTGTTAAAATCTTCAAAATTTAACTTAGTTTATGTACATTTGCAATATCGATCCATTGCCGATAAGATATAAACTAGCACTCAAAAATTTACTTGAAACCTTCAATTTTTAATTTCAGATCATCAAAAAATGAGTTCCTTGTGTCCTTCTATACCTGTAATTTTCCTCTTTAACTAGTGGATGTAACGAAACAAAAGATAGTGGTATGTGTCACTATCCATACAAGAATATGGTGTAAATCATATCTTTTATCCTGAACACAAATCTAACTTGGGCTTCTTGTATATAAGAAAATCGCCACTCCCTCGCTCTATACAATATTGATATCAAAGTATTCTCTTAAATCCTTAAGGTAAATATATTGTTGTTTCATAGTGACATAATGCTTGTCTCACAGTGCAATGTTTGTTCAACAATTTTTGTGAGCCTCAACGAGATTGGATCTAGATTCCTTGTTGCTAGTCACTACTAGGAAATAGATGAGGACAAATAGTCATTGGTGCTTGTTGCATCTGCACTAAATATTGGGCATGTACCCATTCTTCCAACAACTTCCCTCACCTATAGACCTTGCCAAGATTTTTCCATAAATGACTAAACCTCAATTAGCCCAAAAGGATTCCACCATGAAACTTCAAAATGTAAGAATGTAAAGAATGTAAGGATATTATTGAGAAGCTAAATAGTGAAATTTTCTCTCAAGATTTTAATTCTTTCCTTAGTATTAGTTGAATTGGAACCAACAAGAAATGACAATAGAGTATTGAGTAATACTACCATACAGTGACGAAAGATGATAGGATTTCAATAATATTAATGAAATATAGTGACAATATAATGAATTCAATAAAATTAATAAAATTTGGTGATAATAAAGTAATGAAAAACATAATACTGCTAATGTTAAAAGAAATTAATTTCATCAATCGTTCTTCATTTTCAATTGGTAAAGTGACTTATCCTGGGGACAAGGTGAATGGAAACTTAGATGTGTAATATTTCAATTATATATATTATAGATTAAACCGTTTTCTTGCTTAACTTTAAGTAAAATGTGACAGGAATTTTTAAAATTTGAGCTCAAGTTGTTTAGTCACTAGAATTCTAGTGCCCTGAGGGTTTTTTGTTTGTTGAATCCATATATAGATTTAAAAATGTATTTTAAACATTAAAAAATCAAAATCTTATTGAAATTGTATCGTAGAATTCAAGTGAAAATGACTATTTCATCTATAAATTAACCTAAGCCTATAAAAAAAAATATTTTAATCCTTAATTTCTTTTTAAATATATATACATATGCACCATATCTATTTTATGAACTAAATAATTTTATTGGCCATCATTTTTTTTCAAAAATTATTTTAATCCTTAATTTTTTTGAATATATATACATATGCACCATATCTACTGCTAAATAATTTTATTGGCCATGATTTTTTTTCCAACACCTTTTACAATCTCGAAATGCTACTGCCTTAATTTATGAGAAATTGGAAGAGCATCCATTAAACAAAATTCACACAAAATAATAGTTTTTATTGCCTCAACACATCAAAATACAATACGTATATATATAGTCGGAGTGAGATCCAACTAATTATAATCTTAGAGATTTAGGTTGTGAGAATATCTTAGCAGTCTCCTAAGAAACCTCAAATCCAATCCCCAAGCTTAGCACACAGCATTAATGTGAGCATTATCTCAAACACCCCTCTTTAATGCTTACATTTCAAAACTTACAACACTGAAATCACAATTACAAAATTTGTCATTTTTCATTGTCTGACTGGTCTTCATCAACGCTTACACCCACTCTGGATCTTCTAGCTTCCACTCTTTTCTTCTCCACACATTTGAGCTTCCCATTTGACACATTTAAAGTACAAAAGCTTTTCACCATCTTTGGCGTTCTTTGTAGAACTGACGCTTCTCAACCCCCCGAAGGACAATCTCGACACTGAACCATTTTATTGATACACTTCCATATGTGAAATTCCCCGGAAGAGCAAATTTCGACAGTTATATATGACAACGACCTAAGTACGAAATGTTTTCAGCAATCAGTTAAACAACTGACCTTTCTACGTACTTACAAAATCACAAGGTAACCTGTAACTGTTGACTTTGAAGCACTGAAGTACAACAATAATCTTTAGTTTTAATAGACTTGTAGACATATTTAAACCTGTCATGTGTTTCTATAGCTTTGAAGAACATGAAGAACAACAAGCTTGAATTATGTCACTCTGTTACATATTTGGTTCTGCATTATTTGATTCCCCAAAAATTTGTATCAAAATCTATATAAAAACATTATATAAAGGTTACATTTTCTGAAACAGTGCACCATTAGCGCCGGGATATAGTGTTTTCCACTAGTCGAGCATAATTTTGTGAACCAATTCCTCCACAAAATTGTCCAAGTTTCGAGCAGAGGATCTGCCTTCAATGGTTGCCTTCGTAGCTACACGCTTGAATCGCTTCATATTCTTCCTAACCTTCGTACCTTCTCCTCCCTGCATCAAGGATTTCACGTTCCTTGCAATTTCTTGGCGCCCAATTGTTTCTCCTTCACTTTCGAAATGTCTTACCTTCAGAGCTATTCCCATCTCATCCGATACGAGCTTGCAATTGGTGTACTGATCCGCATAAAGCAGAAAACTCAACAGCGGAACACCATTGGCCTAGAAGAAGGGAACTCTACTTTCAAGCAAACCGATGGCTATTTCTTCGATTTGTTTTTCGGAAACACAAGCACCATCGCCTAATGAAACGTAGATGACTAAGTGTCATGGTTTCGTATCAAACCACCTTTCCAAATCGAATTCCAGAGCTTCATGGCTATCAAAATACCCAGATGGCAACAACAACATGTCCTCCTCTTTTGTTTTCACCTTAGGTAGCCTTGCAGGTAAACAATGAACACACAACACTCTCACAAACAAAAGAATTAAACACCCCTAATCTACATATGTATGGAGAACCTCTCCCAAACTATTTCATCTTTCTGGGCACTCCTGTGAGGGATTAAGCCCAACTAAGCTTTGATACCATATGAGAAATTGGAAGAACATCCATTGAACAAGATTCACACAAAATAATAGTTTGTATTACCTCAACACATCAAGATACAATACGTATATATATAGTTGGAGTGAGATCCAAATAATTCTAATCTTGGAAATTTAGATTGAAAGAATATCTCAATAGTGTCTTACAAAACATCAAAGTCAATATCCAAAATTTACACAACATTAATGTGAGCATTATTTCAAACATGATTGGATCTGTTTTATCTCCTTTCTTTTCTATTTAGTCTCGGTGGATTACCAAATACCAGAGCATTCAAATTACAAATGAATTTTTTTTACATTGAATCAAAAAAGGCCGAAGCAATAAATTGACTTTGAGTTTTACATGTAATGTGGGCATGTACGTTAATTTTAAAAAATAATTCTTCATTCTATCTCTTCTGTCTCATTTCCTTTCTGTTTTGTCTGCGTTTCCGTTTGAGTTCAGCATTAATAATTAGTGGCTGTGGATTACCCAATACCAGGGAATTCAAATGACAAATGAAGGATCTTTTCCTTTGAACCCAAAGGCCAAAGCAATAAATAGACTTTGAGTTTTACATATAATGTCGGCCTGTACGTTAATTTAAAAAAATAATTAAATAGAAAAATAAAGTTAAAAGATTAAGCCATTTGCCATTTTAAATGATTTAGTTATTAAAAAAAATTATTAAATAAAAAAGTCAATTGCTTTAGCTATTCTGTAATTTTACTTTAGTCAGATCCATATAAATATGAGGACAAAACGGATAGAACTTGAATTTAAAATTGATTAAATAAACTTAATGTTTAAAAAATATTTATTTTATATACACATTATAATATATGATTTTCTAATTTAATATTTTTATAATATATATTATTAAATTCAATAATAAGCATTGTATTCAGATTCCTCCCATGTTAAGAAAGTTAAAAATAATAAATAATAATGATCCACTAAGAAATAATAATTACCACTCATGATTATTTAAATCCTATCTTTGAATGAGTATAGGATCAGTTAAGAGTGGACATGTAGAATATATATAAATTTTGGTTTTGTTAAGATAATCCATATCCATGCAACATTGGTAACCGGGTTTTTAGCTTAACGCTGGATCGAGAGATTCCAATGCCTCCCATTCGTACCTTTTCGCTAATATTTTATACGAGTAGTCTTTAGTGCGATTTTTTGAAGACTTTTACGGTGACATTTTACGGTGTAATTTCTCTAAATTCCGGCAGGAATTTATTGAAAAGAGAAGTTTGATTGCTAACTTTGCACAATCGAAGTGCCCTAGAGGTTTTTGAGGGTGCTGAATCCATATATAGAGTCAAAAAACCAGTTTGAATAACAAAAACCAAGATTTTACCTCAAAATTTTTTACCAGATTCTAGCACCTGAAACTTCAAAAAGTCGCACTAAAGACAACTCCATATTTTATATAAGAACTCCCCAGCAATGTTGCTACGCGGAAGATGACCTCCGCTGGGTGTTGAACCGTTGAAGCAATGTTTATGGGATGGTTTTTATTTTTGGCTATGTTTTAATTTTGTTGGAGCTTTGGAAAAATTTTACAATGGTTTTACAATGGTTTCTTTTGAGATTTTTTAATATATAAATTTGAGATACTTATATATTTTAGATTGGTCAAATATTTATTTTTAAAAATTATATCATTACATTTTATGTTAAAATTATTCAAATTTTTTGATTTAAGATGCACTGGATACACTACATTTCTCTAGTTAGTTTTAACCAAAATTTTATATAAATTTTTTAAAACTTGAGTTTAAGTTGTTTAATATGTAAAATTTGAGTGTCTTGTGGTGGTTTTCAAGATGTTGAATTCATTTATTTATTCAAAAATGCATTTTAAATAACAAAAATCTTGTTGTT
Organism: Pinus albicaulis; assembly: GCA_034641835.2. Classification (NCBI taxonomy): domain Eukaryota; kingdom Viridiplantae; phylum Streptophyta; class Pinopsida; order Pinales; family Pinaceae; genus Pinus; species Pinus albicaulis. The sequence goes on from JAXQQM020066421.1 coordinate 11,084, forward strand.
TCTTAAAATTGTTTTGGCTAATTTTGCTGATATATATATATATATATCATTTTGTTAGATACAAAACTAGTAGTATTATCGTTTTGGCAAGGGTAGGAATAGAACTAGTTATATGTTTTTGTGAGCAATTATATTTGAGGCCTTAGGTTGGAATTTTGAGTTTTTTTAACAATTTTATGTTTTAAGTTTTTTTTTAGAATTTTGAGTTTTGGTTGGATTGGAAATATGCAATAGTGGGTGAGATAATGATATTTGATTGTCTAAAGTCATTTTTTACTATATAAATGAATTTAACATAGGGTAGGAATAGAACTAGTTATATCTTTTTGTGAGCAATTATATTTGAGGTTTTAGGTTGGAATTTTGAGTTTTTTTAACAATTTTATGTTTTTAGTTTTTTTTTTAGAATTTTGAGTTTTGGTTGGATTGGAAATATGCAATAGTGGGTGAGATAATGATATTTGATTGTCTAAAGTGTATTTTTTACTATATAAATGAATTTAACATTTAAAAAAATGACCAAAAACACATAGGTTTTAAAAATTACTCAAATCAAATTTATAATTTTAACAAATATATATCAATTTTCAGGTAAAATTCACCAAAAAATTATGCTCAGGAACCTTCCTTCTGTCAAATCAAAAATGAACAGCCTTCAGAGAACCACGAAGCAGGAATCTGGACTTTACATTTTGATGGAGCAAATTCAAGGGAAGGAAACGGTGCTGGAGTATTATTAATTTCTCCTACAGGCAAATGGATCCCACTATCTTTTAAATTGGAATATGACGTTACAAATAATGTAGCTGAATATGAAGCACTATTATTGGGATTGCAAACAGCCAAGAGCATAGGTATACAATGTTTAAAGGTCCTGGGAGACTTTGAGCTGGTGGTCAGACAAATCAGAAATCAATGTCAAACCAAGCATCCTCAGTTGAGGGCTTACATGAATGAAGTTTGGGACATGGTGGAGAATTTCTTCTCAGCATTTAATATCCAGTTCATGCCCCGAGAATAGAACAAAATGGCAGATTCACTTGCTGTGGCTGCTAGTACATTCCATCCTCCTTAGAATCCTCTCCTGAGGTATGAACTCGAGGTACGTTACAGACCATCAATCCCAGATAATATTAAGCACTGGTAGGTATTTGAAGATGAGGAACAAATGAAGAGATTCCTAGAAACAATGGGAGAATTCTCTAGCATGGAGATTGATGATTGTGAAGAAGATGAGGCTGAGAATGTCGTAGAAAATAATTGGGAAGAGAAGATGGCAAGCAGTAAAGTGCTGCAGCTGAAAGGAAATGTCATCCCTAGAGGGTTGGTGCCTCTAGAAAGATTATTTGATAAGAATGATGTCCCATTGCAGCCTAGCAAAGTAATAGAAGAAGATCAAGTGGAAGATCTGAATCTGCGTACCAATATTGAGCCCAAAATTGTCAAATTATCCAGGAAGGTCCCAGAGGAATATAAAGAAAAATACTTGAAATTATTTCAGTCATACAAGGATGTATTTGCATGGTCCTATCAGGACCTTAAAAATTTTGATATTAGTATAATGCAGCATAAAATTCCTCTGAGGGAAGATGAAAAACCTTATAAGCAGAAGCTTAGACAGATAAATCCTCTGATGCTTCCCTCCATTGAAAAAGAAATCAAGAAGCTGCTAAAGGCCAAAATAATTGTGCCCTTGAGATACTCTGAATGGGTGGCAAACCTTGTCCCTGTCCGAAAGAAGAATGGAGAAATAAAGCTGTGTGTGGATTTCAGGAATTTAAACAGAGCATCTTTAAAAGATAATTATCCACTACCCAAGATGGACCACATCCTGCAGAAAGTGGTTGGAGCCTCTAGAATGTCAATGATGGATGGTTTCTCTGGTTATAACCAAGTGGCTGTACTTCCAGAAGATCAGAAGAAAACTGCTTTCACCACACCATGGGGTACATTCATGTATGCCAGAATGCCTTTTGGATTGATTAATGCAGGGGCCACTTTTCAGAGGGCTATGGACATCGCTTTTGTTGGGGAGAAAGATAAATTTCTGGTGGTATACCTTGATGATATTACAGTGTTTTCAAAAAACGAAGCTGAACACATTGAGCATTTACAAAGAACTTTAGAAAAATGCAGAAGGTATGGTCTTTCTCTTAATCCGCAAAAGTCTTTATTTGCATTAGAGGAAGGAAAACTTTTGGGACATATTGTGACTAAGGATGGGGTAAGGATAGATCCCAAAAGAGTAGAAGTCATAAATGGTATTCCTCTTCCCAGGAATAAAAAAGAAGTATAGGTATTTTTAGGCCAAATCAATTTTCTGAGAAGGTTTATTCCTAACTATGCTGAGATAGTTAGGCATATAAATGATATGCTGAAAAAGATTAATGAAGTGAAATGGTCTCAGGAATCTAGAGATGCATTCACCAGGATAAAATAGGCATTTGTTGAAGCTCCTGTGCTAGCTGGACCAGATTATGCAAAGCCATTTATGATCTTTTCCTTTGCATCATCACATACAGTAGCTGGAGCGTTATTACAGAAAAACGAAGAAGGATATGAGTAGCCTATTGCCTTTTTTAGTCAGGTGCTCCATGATGCAGAGCTGAAATATAATATATTGGAGAAGTAGGCCTATGCCCTGGTGAAATCCCTCAAAGCGTTCCGCATGTATATTTTGCAGTCTCACATCACTGCATTTGTGCCTACCGCAGCTGTCAAAGACATTCTCATTCAAGGAGACAGTGAAGGAAAAAGAGGGAGATGGATTGAAAAAATATAGGAGTATGATTTGGACATCCGTCCAACTAAGCTAATTAAAGGACAGGGGCTTGCAAAAATTTTATCAGAATCAAATTATCAGGCTCTGGGCATAGATCTGTCTATGGTAGCAAATGAAGAGTCTAAGAAAGAAAAAGAGCATCAAGGTCTGGAGATGGCTACTCAGAGAGTACACATTAAATATCTCACCAGTCCATGGTACAAGGAAATAGTTGAATATCTTTTGACACTCAGCTGTCCTCTAAGTTGTGATAAAGAAAAATACAGGGCTTTAAGATTGAAATCACAAAAGTATATAGTTGCTAATGGCCAGCTATATTTGAGGGACCCTTCAGGAATTTTACTCCTGTGCCTAACAGAGGAAGAAGTAGAGAGTATAATGATAGAATTTCATGAGGGAATTTGTAGAGGCCATTACAGCTAGAGAGCCACAGCTCATAAAATCCTGAATGCTGGTTTCTACTGGCCAAAATTATTTGGAGATGTTTTTACTTGGGTCAGAGCATGTGATAAGTGTTAGAAATTTGCTGAGAGACAGAAATTGGCAGCTCTTCCCTTGATTCCAGTTCATGTGAATGAGCCATTTCAACAATGGGGGATAGATTTTATAAGTGAAATTCACCCACCCTCAAGTGGACAACATAAATGGATATTAACTGCCACAGATTATTTTACAAAATGGGTGGAAGCCATACCTGCAAGGAATGCTACAGACATTGTCATCATAAAGTTCATGGAAGAAAACATCATATCCAGGTTTGGCTACCTTGCTAGAATAGTGACTGATAACGCACAGGCCTTCAAGTCTGCAAAATTTGTAAATTTCTGTCAACAACATAATATTGCACTAAATCATTCCACAACCTACTATCCACAGGGAAATGGTTTGGCAGAGTCTTCTAACAAAACTCTGGTGAGGGCCTTGAAGAAAAATATAAATGAAAATCAGAAGAATTGAGATTCTCAATTGAAGTTTTCTCTATGGGCGAATATAATCACCAGTAAGAGAGCAACCGGGAGATCTCCATATGAATTGGTATATGGATGAGCAGCAGTGTTTCCTGTGTAGCTGGCTTTGCTAGTGGCACGTTTCATGCAAGGAAGTCAGGAAGAACCGGATGATATGGTCAGGAGAATCAATCAATTGGTGGAATTAGAGGAAACACGGGACCAAGTGAACCAGAGGTTAATTAGGTATCGTGAGGAAATGAAAACATTTTGACTAATATGCAAAAGACAGAAGTCGTTAGGTCTGGCGATTCTGCCGTATGGGATGTCCGTGAGGGCGATAAAGGAACAAAAGCTCGTGACCCACTGTTCCACGATTTAAAATTGTGAACAGGAGGCAATAATACATTCATACCGGAGAATTTACAGGGTGACTTGGTTTTATGCCCCTGTGAACGGCCAATTTTAAACCCTACTTCCAATTCTCCAGAATGAAAGGTCATGGCCTGACTGTATCATATTGTATATTAATTTTTGTTTTATTGTTGTCTGAATGATGCGAGTGTTATAATGAATCACGAAGAGAAAGGGTTTTGAAGGGTAGAGTCTGCACAAAAGATGATCAGGTGGTCTGCAAGTTCTCGACACGTCCAAGGATGAACGTGCCGTCCCCAGATGGAGCCAATGTTGACCATATTAGCCCCCCCCCATTCAAATTTTTGGCCTGCCATCCCGTTTGAATCTGTTTAAAACCCCTATCGTGGCCTAAGACCTTCACATCCTACCTATCGTTACCATTCCCGCCCACAAAATACATTGGAGAAAGGCTAAAATCTGCACTTAAAAATATATCGAGCCTAGCCCCTTCAGTCTCAGCCCCCTTTATTTTATTCCCCACACGACTCCGGTGCTAGACCAAGTGCCAGACTAAAAGGCGCTTAGCATGAGAGGCTTTCGGGTGTATTCTCAGCCATCCAATCAATCGTAAATCAACGGTCTCACAGCTTACTCGCCTTTGTGGTCCTCGTCGCGCCTTACCCCTAAAACCAGCCTGATTTTTCCGCACCACCATTGCTGGGCAGGCGGTATTCCTCCTTCGGCCAGCGATTCCATACACAGATCGCCGCGTGTCCCTCTGTACCGTCCCAAAACCGCTCCATTTCGTGCGTTATCATTTGGTCGTAGACGCGCAGCGAAATCAATGTAAACCGTCCGATTTGAGCGCTTTCATCCTACGGCGATCATTCTCCGAAGCCACGCGGAATTTAACACCAAGGAAACATACCCCCCTGGCCCACTGTCAATTACCTCCCGACGCGTTTTAAACCATTGATCTCACTTTAAGATCGGGTGGCCCAGATCGTTCGTTTGCCCAGCTTTTGACTCGGTCCACCTCCATGCCACAAATTCCACGTGTGTGTTACGTTTCTCTTCCACCATTCATATATTCCATTCATTTTCTATATTTTAATGTTGAACTTTGGAAGCCATCACCAGTCCATCCTTCATCGTGTCACTGTGTTCCCACCGCCACCTTGTGTCGTTCCACCACTTCGCCAGTTTGCTCGATCATTTCCATTAGTCTCGCCACCTCCACCGTCTTTGTGTCTGGTTTTCTTAACAAGTTTGTGGGTTTTGCAGGTTTGCAGCGACGAAGAAATGGCCATTACTCACGACCACCATTACAGAAGCCGAGTACGCTCCAGAGGACAAATTGTCAAATGCATAATTATGGAGCAAGGATCCGGGAAGATATGATGACATGACATCCATTAAAAAGTCAAGTTTTAAATCTATTTAACCCTCCAGGGTCATTCAAATGCACCGGTTGAGAAGATGAAGAATTAATGGCGCGGACATAAAATATCAGTGAAGAGCAGGGGATTAAAGAAACACATTTAAGGATTTTGGGGCTTTTACATAACCTTTTGGAGGCAAAGTACCAGATCGAAGACCCTGCAGATCACTAGAAAGATCTTTTCACAGAAAACAATGCCCTCAAGGTTTATTTCAGCCGAATTTTCTTCAGGAAAGGACAGAAGGTTCATGAAGATTTCTTTCTATACCGTATTCCTGAAGATATTTTCTACTCAGTGCATTTATTTCCAAAGGCAGGTCATAGAGAACATACAGTACAACATGGTTACTCAGCAATATGGGCGCGAATGCTTCCGCCATTTTGTTTAAACTAGGCAAGTTTAATGTTTTCATCTACCTCATTTATTGAGGGGTTTAGGGTTTCTCCTATAAAAACCCACAAGAAAGACATTGTAATGGTTCCATATTTTTATCAGAGAATTGTGCAGTGAAAGGCATTTTTGTATACATTTTGTAAAAGCTTTTGTACGAAGGCTCAGAGCCTGTAGGGTCTCAGTGAGGAGGAGTTTCATCTGTTTTAGAGGATTTTGGTCTTTGATATTCCACAGTATGTAATCTTCTCTACTGCTTTTAATACAACATTTCATTTCATCCTTCTTCTTGTATCATGTACTGGTATGCGAGTGGCTCACTGATTTTAGGTAAGGATTTATCCTAGTTGATACCCATACTTGGATAAGTCAAGCGCTTTAAATATGGCTCAGGCATGATATACTGTTCCATGTTCATTTCATCCATCTTTCTGCTATATTAGTTTGTTTGGGAGGGTGCTTTTAAAACGCCATTATCATGTATGGATTCTTAGATTTATAAGCCCATACATGGTTCTGTTGTGTATCTGGGTATCAGACCAAAGATAACTAATATCTTCTTATATTTCTTTCACCGCATACACCTTCTGATATTTGATTTCTGTGGAATATTACTTGAATCGGCCCTCTTTGCAGTAAATTGTCTCTTAACTGTCTGATGCTTTTGTGTTGGAGCTTTGCATCTTGTCCCTGCAACATAACTTTCCCTGTGGTAGTTTCTGTAAGTTCTGGTCCCATTAAAATCAATTTCCTTGTTCTACAAGAGATAGCAGGAGAGTTTTGGATTGACACCCCAGTTTTATGATACACTCCCTGCTATGATAAGATGTCCTGTTAATCGGTTCAGGCAATTTGTTACCCTCAGAGTGGACAATTTACACAGTTTCTACAACAAGATGTAGCCTCTTTTGTGGCACCAAGTATTCACATTAGTTTATTAATTTCTTCTTTTATGGGTTTAATGTGTAATTTATAATTTGTATTATTCAGGGCTGAGTTATTATGTAGCTATTTTTTTAGAATTTTAATCTCTCTTTTCAAAGTGTCATTTTATTTAACCATTTCTTGTTTACTATGTTTGATTTCATTCCTTTGAGCTCAGTCTCCAGTGAGATTATTTTATTTTCTAAATATTTGTGGTTATTATCAAGCATTGTAGTTAATTCTAGCTTAAAATGGTTTTATTTCTTCTCTTCATCTTTCTAAATATTCAATGTACTCACAAATACTCTCTAGGATAATTCTACTTGGTCTCCCTTTGCTAGAGGGGGGTTTAGAAATATGAGGGGAAATACTCATAGTCTAAATAAGAAAAACTTAACAAGAAAAGAGTAAATTTGTAGCAGTATTTGTAATGTAGGTTTAGTTGGATGTAATGTTTGTTGTTGTCAGTTGCTACTTGCTTATAGAGTAGTCGCGAGATAGAGCCGTAAACCCTAAATTGTTATGGAGCAGTCATGAGATAAATGATAATGTTCTCCTTACGAATTATAATATTAGCAGAGACCATGTCATATGGTTCTTCTCACTGCAAAGACCACGTATTATGGTTCTTCTCACCGTAGAACTCCAAAAACTCTAAAATAGTTGTATCCCACCGCAAAGATCAGATCGCGGTCCTTCTCACCATATAAACCTAGTCGCATAGACCAGGTCATATGGTTCTACTCACTACAGAGACCACGTCGTATGGTTCTTCTCACCGTAGAACTCCCGAACTATAAAACAATTTTATCTCATGTGGAGGAGAGTAACACAGTAGAAGTACAAGCACGTCAACATCAACATCAAGATCGAGATCAATACCCATGGAGCAGTTGTTGCGTGCTTACGGAGCAGTCACAAGAGAGCCCTAAATCCTAAAATACTATGTATTAGTCGCGAGATAGAGGATAATTTTCTCCTTATGAACATTGATATTCGCAAAGACCGCGTGTGGTTCTTATCACCGCAGAGACCACGTCTTATGTGTATGTATGAATAAACAACTTAATGGATCTATATTATAAACTATAATAATTAAAAGCTCAAGAATTAAGGTATTAATATTATAAATGTTAAAGATTAAAAATTCAGGGGATTAATATTAAGAACACATACCAAATCATAAGAAAATTGGTTAATAATAATAATAATAATAATAATATAAACTTGTAAATATTATTATTATTTATTAATGGTAATAATAATAATAATAGTTAATAATAATACACAAATAATTATAATAATAAAAACCTTAGGGATTAATAAATCCAAGGCATTAATATTTGACATCTTAGGGATTAATAAACCCATTGAATTATTAATATTATAAACCCAAGGGATATTAACATTATAAACCTATGAGATTAATATTATAAACCCAAGGGATTATAAAACATAGCTATTACGTTTTTTCTAAAGGGATCAATAATATAAATCAAATGGATTGATACTATAAACTCAAGGGATCAATAAACCCAAGAGATTATTCATACTAAAATCCAAATGGATTCAAAACCCAAGAGATTAATATTACAAACCCAAAAGATTAATATTATTCTAATTTCTTTATGAAATTAAATTCAAAAAGATTTGTAATAAGAAAATAAAAATGCAATAAAATCCTAAAAACTAAAACCAATTTAAAGAAATCCAAGTTGTTTGCACTTAATGTTGTCTCTAAATGTCTAACTTGGAGAACAAGGGAGAAACCAATAAGTTAGCTTTGGGAGGATGTTGGAGCCTTTTTATTAATTTATATAAAACACTATTTTTTTAATAATATTTTTCATTTCTACTTTGTCTTTATCTTCATAATTTTGATATGTTAAGTTTTTATTTATACAATACACATTTAAATTATCTATATTTGTATATATTATATAAATTTATAGAATTATGAACAATTATAATAAAAACTTAATATTCCAATAAAATATAAAAATTAAATATATAGAATATATCTATGTAAATTAAAAAATTATTTTTTATCTTTAAATAGTTTTGTTATTTATTATTTTTATATATGTGTATGTTTTATATATATCATACACACTTAAATTATATAAATTTATATATTTATAAAAGAAATTTTAGACTTGTAATATTTCAATTATATATATATTATAGAAGAAATGGTGTTTTCCAGAGCATGTTTCTTCGTTTTAAAACTTGAATTTAAGTTGTTTACTCTGTAGAATTAAACTTGAGTTTAAGTTGTAGAAATAAATTTGAGTTTAAGTTGTTTAATCTGTAAAATTCTATTTTCTAAATTTTTTCAGAGTGTTAAATTTATATATAAATTTAAAATGTATTTTATACATTAAAAATCACAATCTTTGTTGAAATTGTAAAGTGAAATTCAAGTAACAATGACTATTTAATTTAATTAGAATATGCCTATAAAAAAAATATTTAAACTTTAAATTTCACTATCATTTATTTATTATTTTTAAATATATATACATATTATTAACCATCATTTTTCTCCACCACCTTTGAGATTTATTTATTATTTTTAAATATATATACATATTATTAACCATAATTTTTTTCCACCGCCTTTGAAAATCTCGAAATGCTACTGCCTTGATTCGGTCGGTTCTGTCTCCTTTCCTTTCTGTTTCGTCTTGGTGGATTACCAAATAACAGAGAATTCAAATGAAAGATTTTTTCCTTTGAATCAAAAGGGCAAAGCAATAAATTAACTTTCAGTTTTACATGTAATGTGGGCATGTACGTTAATTTTAAAAAATAATCCTGCATTCTATCTGTTCTGTCTCATTTCGTCTCCCTTTCCGTTTGAGTTGAGCATTAATAATTATTGGCGATGGATTACCAAATACCAGGGAATTCAAATGAAGGATCTTTTCCTGTGAACCCAAAGGCCAAAGCAATAAATTGATTTTGAGTTTTACATATAATGTGGTCTTGTATTAATTTTAAAAATAATAAAAAAAAAATTATGAAAGCATTTGTCATTTTGTATAGCTTAGTGATTAAAAAATTTAATTAATTAAAAAAGACAATTGCATTCATCGTATATGTAATTTGACATTACGACGATCGAATTTGAATTTTAAGTGGATTAAATAAATTTAATATTTAAAAAATATTTATTTTTATAATATATAATTTTTTAATTTAATATAAAAAATATATATTTAATTTTGAGTATTGTATTCAGATTCCTACCATGTTAAGGAAGTTAAAAATAATAAATTATGATGATCCACTAAGAAATAATAAATAACCACAAATGATTATTTGTTAAAAATAATAAATAATAATGATCCACTAAGAAATAATAAATAAGAACAAATGATTATTTAAATCCTAGCTTCGAATGAGCATAGGATCAGTTAAGAGTGGGCATGTAGAATATATTTAAATTTTGGTTTTTGTTAAGATAATCCATATCCATGCAACATCGGTAACCGGGTTTTTAGCTTAACGCTCAAAGGAGAGATTCCAATGCCTCCCATTGGTACTTTTTTCTAATGTTTTATTTAAGAGCTCCCAAGCAATGTTGATACGCGGCAGATGAACTCAGCTGGGCGTTGAACCGCAATTTTTTTTTGGGGGCCAAATTTTAATATTTTGGAGTTTTGGCAAAATTTTACCGGGATCTTTTTGAGATTTTTTAAATTAATAAATTGGAGAATCATTGTTAAATTTATTTATATATTTAATATATATAATTTCAAAAAATAAAGTCAAAGGATGTTAGCTTTAATAGTTTGGTGATTAGTTTGTATTTTTAGTGGAAAATATGTTGTAATTAGTTAACTAGTGGTATTTATGAAATAGTTATATGACATTGAAATAGTTATATTTGGTGAAAAAGTAACACCCATTTTCTAGAAATTCTCATCTCTGTGTTGACAAAAATATACTTTTGAAGTAATTGAAATTCTTCAATCTACATACTTGAAATTATTGAAATTCTCCAATTCAAGTTGTACTAGATACACGACATTTTTTCTAGTTAGTTTTAACTAAATTCTGATAGAAATTTTTAAAAACTTGAGTTTAAGTTGTTTAATGTGTAAAATTAAAGTGCCCCTCGGATTTTCAAGGTGCTTAATCTATTTATGCATTCAAAAAATACATTTTGAACATCAAAAATCATGTTTTTTCTTGAAATTATTTTGTTGAATTCAAATGAAACAATCTATTTCATTTATAGATTAAACTATATATATAACCACATGAAAATTAAAAGTAGTCATGTTTTATACTACTAAAAAATATCATCACAATATTATTAATTTTAATAATAAAATACTACCATTTTGAAAAAAATTGCAATATCAAAATTTAATTTAAAAAATAAAACATAAAATAATTGATGCAATTAAGAACCAATATCATACTATCAAATCCCGATCGGGGTGTGGAGAGGGTACAATTCCAACTATGGAATGATGAAGGTAGTTAAGGTAAGCTCAGACGGTGTGTTGCCCAACCTGGTCGAGAGTAAGTGGCAGGGTACCGATGACGAGGAAGGCCACGTGCAATGGGGGGGTGCTCCTTCCGAGGACGGCTCCATGCAAGGAAGAAGGATAAAATAGGCAGGATGAGCCATAGGGGTTTTATTCGGTATGTCTGGTTCCTTGCATGCACAACAAGGAAGGTGGTGGAGTTAAGTGCGACAAAGACAGGAAGAGTTGAACCATACGTCTTCATCTCGCGACACTGCTTTGAGGCTCAAGGGTATGTAAACTTCCATATTTCTCCAAACCCCTGTATATGGATCAATTTAAGGTCTGCGCGACGAATGTAGTGAATAGGGTGCCTGAAATGCGAAGCATTGTTTGGTTGCATGGTTGGGTGTGTAGGGCTACTAGAGGGAGTATTTTGTACAAATGTCAGTTGATTTCAATTTCTCTTGGGATTATGCTGTGTAAGATGAGGGATGGCAACATGGGTAGGAGGATAAAAGGTTGAGATGAACAGAACATGCCCAGGCTGACCAGACGAAATCTGGAAAGGAGATTTAAAAACAGGAATTCGACTGGTCGTTTGGATTCCAAGGGTGGTGATTTCGATATCTGGGTGTATGGAACTTGTATGGGAAGAGGATATTCATATGTAGGAGGATACCCTGACAAAAATGGGCTTTGTGATGGGGAGGAGGGATTTGGATCTTAGTGGGGAAGGCATACTATTAGTCAGTTCTTTTGCAACCACTTTGGGAGACCTCTTCATGGTACAGGGGGGGGTAAGGGAGATGGGTCTTATTCTAGAGTACACACGGCGAGTCGGGTCTGTCAATTATATAAGCATTGCATTGTATTGTTGACTTCGTGTTCTATGAAACCTTGTTTTGTCTTGGTGACAGCCTCCGGAAGGCAAATCAAGAGCTCCGGTGGAACAACTCGATCCCCTGGATTTGTCACGTCCTTCTCCACTGTCAAACAATATCATATGGTGCGGAGGGGTGAACATACGTCATACATGGAAAAGAGTCCAGCAAAAGGAGAAAGGAGAATAATCCATGAGGGTTCCTAGATGGTCTGGGTGTAAGCCTCGGGCTGACCACATTACAGAAGCAACCCTCACGTACATACAAGAAATATCAACCCAAGTGAGGAAGGTTATTGCTAAATGGGAGGAAGCTCTCACTCGTTAAGTCGAGGATGAGGAAATAAATCTGGAAGGAGAAATGATAGTGCCCGAGCCGGGCAATACTAGAGGCATAATAGCTCAATATACACAAACTTTGCATTTATAATGGTGAATAAAACACTTGGTGGCAAAAGCCATCATGGACACTACTGAGTTTATGCAAGTAGACCCAGCAATGCAAAAAATTCAGAGGGATTTTCAGTTACTTCAATTTCAGGTCCAGCAACAGAACACCCAATTGAGCAAAATTGAGAAGCTCTTGAAGAACCCAGAACAAATGAAGATGTCTGGGTCTAGTGCTAAAAGGCCCAGCGCCTATCGATTCCTCATAAAGTTGCGCTGGTTTTAGTCTTGATGTCTTTATTGTTTATGTTTATCTATGTTTATGTCCTGGCTGGTAAACTATGTAAGTAGTAGGCTTGTATCCAGTTTGTCAAATTGTGTCAAAGTAACCAAAATTGCGGCTTTAAAAGCTGAATATGCTAGACTGAAATTTTTTTGTTTTTAGAGGACATACAATTCCTTCCAATAACCAATAAATCTAGTTTCCCAACAAAATAAGTTGAAGCCTCGAAAAAAATTATATTATATAATCATTCTTTTTAAAAAAGAATGAAAAAAAGGTAATCCTACTCAACTTTCAAAAAAAAAAATACTATCAAAATTTTCTCGGTTTAATTAAACCCATTCTAATTACCCACTTAATATCGATTCGTTCTTTCTGGGTTAGATACAAAATTGGTTTTATTATCCTTTTGCCAGAGTTAGGAATGGGTTGTATTCTTTTATGAATACATTTTATGTTTTTTTATATTTTTTTGTTTTTTGTTTTTTTTTTTTTTAAATTTCAAGATTTTGGTTGGGAATGAAAATATGTAAGTGTGAGTAAGATTGTGTGATATTCGGTTATTTAAAGTATATTTTTTACTAACATCAAATTTCAGATAAATTCAAAAAAATATAACCTATAATATATATATATATATATATGAGTTCAAATTTTGTTTGATTGTCGTGACTCGCCACATTGTTCGTCTCCGTAGTAAATCATGTCCCATCGACCTGTGAGGTGACCGGGAGTAGATGAAAACAATGGTACCCAGTTTTCTCTGTAAAGCTGGTTTTATAAAGTTTTTGAGAAAAATTCATAAATATATATATTTTAATATTCTGTTTTGAAATTTAAAGTAATATTTATAATTTCACAATCTTATATACTTTTTAATAGTTGGGTAAGGTGTATAGGGCTGGCTGACAAAGTGTACGTCAATATGAGTTTGTTAAGCATAGAAAATTGTTAAGCATAGAAAATAATATATAAAACCAAACACATTAAACTTTATACGGTTTTGTTATTAAAAATCATTATCAAAGTAGGTAATATAGGCATTATTATGTTCACTATAAACTTGCAATTATTTTTAAAATACAAAATATAGATCGTTTTAAGGAAAAGTGTTAATATGTTTTATTGTTATTTCTTTTGGAAATTGAATGTAAAAATTGAAAGTTTATGTTTATATTAATATCATTTATTTTTTAAATAAAATAATTAAAGATTAAAAATAGTTAAAATTAATACATATTATTATTTCTTACAATCTTAAGATTGGGGAAATATTTTCTATCTTATTCTCTTGATCGAATCTGGTTTGTCCCCCATTGAAAGTATGATTATGTTTAGATATCTAATGTATAAGAAGAAGCTTGACAACATGGAATGAAAAAGGGTCCCTAAAATTGCCTCTAACTATAGTCAAAACCTTCACCTTCGCCTCAAGTGCAGGTGGCATAATGATGCCCAGACCTAGCTCAACCATTGGGGAATTAAGGAGGAGCTCAGAATGGGAAGCAAATATAATATCAAAAATACTATTACCTCCAAGTTTAAGGACAAGCTGTGGGAGGATCAGGAGTTGGAGGCTAAAAGTAAGCTAAGATACTATAAGGAAGTGATCAACCCCACCCCTGATAATCATAATTATCTCTCTCTGTTGTCCAACAATAAGAAAAAAATTAACATCGCTCAGATAAGAACTAATTCCCATGATTTTCGGAGTGAGACCGGGCGATGCTCTATTCCCAAGACCCCTTGAAACGATAGAATCTGTCAGATTTGTGATTCAAAACAGGTGGAAGATGAAAAGCACTTCCTTTTAGACTGTCGGACTCTTACTCACATTCGCTCTCAATTCCCTACCATCTGCCACACTTCCAATCTTCTTGACCTATAAATCCAACCCACCTATAGCAATCTTGGAGCACTTATTTCCATTCTCTTTGACCATAATGTAATATCCCGTTTCGGTGATATCTCTAAAACACGACAAACTCCAACCAGAGATAGAATGGGAGGGAATTTACTGGATATTTCGCCTCTGAAAAGAGGACGAGAGCTGGAGGCTACCTGGCCCTTTCCAAACTCTATCTAAGAGTGAAAGATAAATGCACCAAGTGGTATAGAAATAGAATGCTCAAAACAATAATAGTGCAGTAGACATATAATATCATAGAAAGAGAATACGACAACTACGACAACTCATCCAGAAAACATAGAGAGGAAATGTTGAGCCATTTTATTAATCTGAGAAATGTAATGAAGTACAATAGGCTAATCTTTCTCAAGGCAAGTGAGAAAACACTCTCAGAGAATACCAGAAATGGCTGCTCTATGAGCTGTGTCCCAACTGTTGGAAAACTACGGTGTAGCTGCTACTGTTGGAATGGACTGAAGACTAGGGGCTGATCCCCTTGCCGGAATGAGCTGAAAATCGGAAAACCTCCTCTCCTCAACAACCCGGACAAAATCCAAAAACCATTCCAAGAAAGGCCAACCCCAGAAATCACCAGAAACTGCCTCCCTAGGGAATTACGCTAGCCTCCAAGGCACTGCGTAGTGGCTAGATAGAAACAGCTGAAACACTGCCTCAAACTCCGCCAAAAACCTCCGATGGGCAAAGGCTGACTGTCTGCTCAAAATCCCGGCTAAATCACCTGCAGAAACCCCAATCTGAAGCTCCACCACAATGGACTGCATTCTCTCTCCCAGTGACTGCGCAGTCTCAATAAGCTCCAGCTCCGCAACAAAACCAAATAATGAAATGACACACAAAATGATGAAAAACTAACCTTTCCTGAGCAGGCACTCGAAGTCCCCCGGGGCTAAGGGCGAGATCTCCGACCGGAGACACTCAATGCACTAAACAGTGCTGCAGACAGGCTAAACAGCCAGCGTTCTCAAGAAGACAAATGTCTCACTCAAAAATCATCAACTCAAGAATGAATGAAATGAGAAGGCTCCTCCATCTTTTATAACGTTGGTTTCCCTCCAAAACCCCAGCATAGCCTCTCTCTCTTGCCACGTGCTCATCCTCATCTACGCAGTAGCTTCTAGAGCATAAGTGGGCCCCCTCTCTACATGGTGCTTAGCCCCCCTTGGCTCCTCTTTAAGTCACAACGTTGTGCAACTAGGGAGGATGTTTTATTCCACTAAGTGAGTTAGAACCTCTCTACTCACTTTTTTATTTATAATTTAATTATATAAGGCAAAATTGATTAAAATTAATATTTCCAATTAGTTGCTGCTAATTGGGAATATTACAGTCCTCCTTGCCAAAAATTGCTTGTCCTCAAGCAATGCTTGAACAAGCCTCCTCTATAGCTGATGCTCCCCACCGGCACTGCAAAATGTGCCTGGGTCCCAGATGTGTCACTGAATCTTCCCTGTCCTCTGCATCACCCTGATATGAAGGGATCTCTCAATGCCAGGATCCCAAAATGATCTCTCACGGTACCATCCAACCAACAATCCTCCCGGATCCCATCACCACCATGACAAATAATCGCCCAAGTCCCACAGCTCGGACTGCGCACTGCCTCTGGCTATGATTGATGCTCTGAGAGGTGAAGACCATGACCCCTGCTGCACTGTATCTGTGACTGTGTAAGCTATCCCATCAATTGTGTACCAACTCATCACCTCTCTCCAATCCAAGTCCTGACTCAATCCCACGCTGATCCTGCTCTGCTGAAATCGGGATGGAGTGCTGAAGAAATGACGACCTATGCCCCCCTGCCATCTGGAATCTGTAACATCTACTATGTCCAAGGGCCCCTACTCCGCTGTGCTCCCTATGAAGAATAGTGTACCATCAAGAGGGTACCAACTCATGATCTCCCGCCAGTCCATCCTGGAAGAAGAATCCGATGTAGCAACAACAACTGCATATGGAACACGCCTGAAGTGTTGCCTCCAGCTCGTAATCAACTCCCACTGCTCTGCCCTGTCTGCCAATGAAGGCTGCTTGTAGAAGGGATCCCCTCTCTCTATAATGGGCCAAAGTGGGCAAGATATGCTGCAAGCTCTATCGATGTACTCCTGGAGAGTGCTACCCCCTAAAAACATTGCAGCTCTGCTGACTGCGTGTATGTCTATTTGTGCCTCATCCCTGTGTCGACCCACAGATGGATGCTCCACCATATCCAACAGCTCCTCCCGCTCCTGATCAAGAATGTCATGCTCCCGCTGTCTACTGCCCCCCTGTAGAACAATCCCATCAACCTACAACACCTCCAGAGGATATGGATCTGCAACTGCTGTCACCGTACTCACTGTCAGTGCATCTGACTGTCCCACCTCAATGGTTGACCCCAATGTTAGCCGTATATCCCTCATCGACTCAATTTGGGCGCCCATCTGGTTCTCCCCCAAAGGAATATCATGCCTGATGTGAATAGTGTCCTCCTCTGTCGACTCAGGCTCCATCACCTGCTGCTCTAGCTGAATTGTCACAAGTTACTCTTCACCCAGAGTATCTCCCACAGAGTCCTGTGACTGCTCACCCTGGACACTGGAATGTAGCTCCGGTCTACTGTCACCATCTCTGCATGACTGCTCTCGCTCCCCAGAAGCGTCCTCAACTGATCCTATGGACTCATATGAAAAAGGGTCCTCACTCTGGCATACAGAAGGAATGCCCTCCTGTTTTACCTCCGCCACCTCATCTGCATTGAATATGCCATCCACCCTCTCGATAAAGTGTCGATACAATGTCTGGAGCCCAGACACATACTGGGATGCTACCTCTACTATACCCAGTATCCTCTGCTCATGCATGATCTCAACATGCCCTGAGGGAAAAGTGACGCATGTCTCCCTCATGACCCGCTCCCCAAGTGTAGGCTCAGCGATGACTGATGTGCCACCCCTGCAGAGGATCATCTCATCCCCTAACCTGTGGCTGTCAACTATTGCCCCGACCCAGTGCCACTGTTGAGAAGTCTCTTCCCTAGTGTGCCAAGTGTCATCCACATATCTTGGGTGAGCCTCGCGTACCCCGCTGCTCATGCCCAAGTTGCCAAGGGACATCGACAAAATCGACTGTGCCCGTGAGTGATGTAGTAGAGGGTCAGGTGAGTGAGTCCCCACAGATACCGTCAAGTATCACTCATATGTCTCCCCATCGATCTTGGGTGAAATACCCCCAAAGGTAAGCTCGGTGTCCCTGTCCGTGAGTCTCCCTGGAGGCAATACTCTAAGACCCTGCTGTGCAGCAACGTACGCCCTTGCATACAACCGATCATCCATGTACTCCTCGACATGCCACTACACACTGAGGCATACCCCTGTATACTGCTGGATACCCCATGCTACTATTGTACCACCCTGCACCGTCTCGTGCCCTGACTGTGTCCAGGCATTGGTATCTCCTTGCGTGCTCTCAATGTGATGTAGGACACCCCTACTCCACAATGCAGTCCCACACACTAGAGTACACCACCATGCAACTCCATGTCCACCGGTAGTCCACTGCTCAATGCTAGAGGCTCCCACACATCCCTGGATGTGATGACCTAGATCTGTGCCTCTACATGTCGGACCACCCCCAATCGGTATCATCGTCTCCACCGTCGCATCACTATACCCGCCGACGAATGGATCATCACTCCAAACCCTCGTCGAGGGGTCCGAGAAGTGAATCTCCCTATGTGTTAGTAGTGTTACCACCACTGCTCGGCTCCGCTGCGTCCTCTGTGCCCCACACAAAGGTGAAGAATCCTTGGCCCCATACAAGGCGCCATCTGGTGGCCTGCCAATGCCACCTCCTCCAAAAAGCTCTTGCCAAGGTATGTTGACCACCTCGTGATCCCGTGTATGAGTTTCATACCAAGACAACCTAGGGAGTCTGCCCATAAATTGGTTGGCCACTGGGGCTGACCGAAGCTCCCCTAGCAGATGTGCATGCTCTACTGCTAGGCCAACTGTATCCTCCAAGACATAGTCAATCAACCTGCCTGGGAAATGATAGGTAATCCCGCCTAGACCTCAATGCCAATCTAGGGTTCCTATATTCCTAGCACCTAGGAAATCCTGCTGAACTACACCCGGGTCCACCACCATCTCCATAACCCACTCCACTGGGTACCAACTCAAAATCTCTCGCCATCCAACCTCGACAAGTGGATGTTGCACACTGTGTAACTCCGATCGTCTCATCCTGCTAACCAAGTCAACATATGAGGTCTGACTAGGTGACTCTGTCTTTCTCTCTCCAATGGGGAGAGGTGACCCAACAACGCTGCTAGTCCTGTCCATGCATGCCTGAAGGGGAATGATCTGATGCTCCAACGTGCCCTCTGGTTGTACCATCAGGGAATCCAGTCGTTCCCCAATGCAGGCCAACTTGGCCGCCGACTCGGCACAAGCCACTCTCATGCCCTCCAGCTCCCTGTCCTGCAACAAAATGGCCTCCCGTACTGACGTGGCCTTCCCCTTCAAAACTAGAAGGTCTTCCCGAAGCCGATGATGCTGCTGCCTGCGACCATCATCCAATACCTCTGTATCTCCTAGTGCCTCATCATAGGTGGATACATCTCCTGACACCTCACCCATCTGTTGTGTGCTGCTACCACCCGAAAACTCAGACACGGCTCCGGTCATCACCTCAATGGATGGCTTTACTGGGGTAGGCTCTACCTTCTCCACTATGATATCAACCGACACGGTCAAGGAGGTCTCCAAGGAGGGTGAGTCTTGTGTCACACTAGGTGTATCCTCGAACTCCCTGCAATCCTGTGTGCCCTCATCCTCCAAGTGCGAGGTAACCATTTTGATGGTTTCCCCCTCCGATACTCTGTCAATCTGGAAAGAGGTATCCAACTTATCCACCCAAGCTTGTTCCGAACGCTTGGATGACCCGTCAAATGTCAGTAAATGGAATCTGCCCACTGTGCACTGTAAGCCCCGGTCATGTGAGTACCTATTCCCTCTGTGAAATTTGCGGGGTCTGCTATCTCGCTGGAGCTGAACAAAATCTCTGAATAGAAGGGCATCCCTGAACTCCTGCCCATATGCCTGATACTTGGCGAAATAATCACCCATGTGGCCAGGCTCTGGCTCCTGCTGTGCTCCCGCCCCTGTGTCTGCACCCAGAAAAGTGGGCATAGTGGAACGTGTGGGTGTATGTGATGCCATATGCTGAGTGGCATCATGCTCCGGCAAATGGTGGGATGTGCCTAATCCCTCACTAATCTGGAAAACCCCTGGAGTCTCACGTTGCTTAGCCTCCACAGCTGTGAACCTCTGTCCCATCACCTCAATCTGTCGAGCTAAATCCTGCACCGACTTGAGGAGTGCCTCTCCAAACTGTTTGGCCTCTATATCATCTGCCATCGGCTCTTTCTGCCTCAAATCTACTACAAGCTCCACTTGCTCTGCGTTCGTCACAGGCTCTCTCTCCTGATTTGCGTCCTCTACCTGGGCACAGTCTCCCTCTTCGTAGGTGGTCTCTAACCTACGCTCACGGTCTCTATACTTCCTACCTCTGTAAGGTCTCTTTCCCGATGTCATAGACCACGGGTTGAGCCAGAACTATGCTCTGATACCACTATAATATCCCGTTTCGGGGATATCTCTAAAACATGAAAAACTCCAACCAGAGATAGACCGATAGGGCATTTACCGGATATTTCACCTCTGAAAAGAGGACGAGATCCGGAGGCTACCTGGCCCTTTCCAAACTATGTCTAAGAGTGAAAGATAAACACACCAAGTGGTATAGAACTAGAATGCTCAAAACAATAATAGTGCAACAGAAATATAATATCATAGAAAGAGAATACGGAAACTACGAAAACTCATCCAGAAAACATAGAGAGGAAATGCTGAGCCATTTTATTAATCTGAGAAATGTAATGAAGTACAATAGGCTAATCTTGCTCAAGGCAAGTGAGAAAACACTCTCAGAGAATACCGAAAATGGCTGCTCTATGAACTGCGTCCCAACTGCTGGAAAACTACCATGTAGCTGCTACTGCTGGAATGGAATGAAGACTAGGGGCTGATCCCCTTATCGGAATAAGTTGAAAATCGAAAAACCTCCTCTCCTGAACAACCCGGACAAAATCCAAAAACCATTCCAAGAATGGGCAACCCCGGAAATCACCAGAAACTACCTCCCTAGGGAATTACGCTGACCTCCAAGGCACTGCGCAGTGGCTAGATAGAAACAGTTGAAACACTACCTCAAACTCTGCCAAAAACCTCCGATGGGCAAAGGCTAACCCTCAGCTCAAAATCTCGGCTGAATCACCTACTGAAACCCCAATCTGAAGCTCCTCCACAATGGACTGCGTCCTCTCTCCCAGTGACTGCGCAGTCTCAATAAGCTCTAGCTCTGAAACAAACCCAAACAATTAAACGACACACAAAATGCTGAAAAACTAACCTTGCCTGAGCAGGCACTCGAAGTCCCCCCGGGCTAAGGGCGAGATCTCCGACTAGAGACACTCAATGCACTAAACAGTGCTACAGATAGGCTAAACAGCCAGCGTGCTCAAGAAGACAAATGTCTCACTCAAAAATCATCAACTCAAGAATGAATGAAATGAGAAGACTCCTCCACCTTTTATAAAGTTGGTTTCCCTCCAAAACCCCAACGTAGCTTCTCTCTCTTGCCACGTGCTCATCCTCATCTGCGCAGTAGCTTCTAGACCATATGTGGGCCCCCTCTCTACGTGGTGCTTATCTCCCCTTGGCTCCCCTTTAAGTCACAACATTTTGCTACTAGGGAGGATGTTTTATTCCACGAAGTGAGTTAGACCTTCTCTACTCACTTTTTTATTTATAATTTAATTATATAAGGCAAAATTGATCAAAATTAATATTTCCAATTAGCTGCTGCTAATTGGTAATATTACACATAAAAACAAGATTTTGAAGAATGAAACTTAGATTCTTTCTCCTCTTTTAAGGTTCGATAAACTGCATTGATCTTAATAGACAGTAACCATCATCATCATCTTTATCATCATTATTTAAAAATTTTCAATATAAAATAAGACAAAATTAACATAACAAGCATTTTCAACTATCAAAAAACTAAAATATACATACTTTAAGCAAATAATATAATAAAATTTAAAACATTATTATTTACAAGCACAAAGTCACAAACATAGATAATGTGAACTAGGAAAACCGTTAAGATTTTAAAGCTCATATTTTTTCATTTGTAGAATTGACATTATGAAATATACAATATGGATAATAGTTTTTTCATATAATTTTCTTCTTTCTATAGCAATATTTTTGTTTTATGATTATGGAATGTTACTATAAATTGTCATTAAAGAAAAGTATTTTTTATATTTGTTTTTTTTATACTCATTTTATATTGCTTTTTATTTTAGTGAAACAATTTTGATTTTTGATTAGTTTTGAATTTTTTTAATTGATTCTATAAAATTTATTAATGTTTTGAAAAAAATAATATTAACCTAAATATTTTGAAAATTAAAAAAAACTTTTATTTTTTTTAAAATGTAAATTGATTTCTTTTAATTAGTTGATGAGTATCTTTATGTGGTTGTAAACTGAATTATCATATATAAAAATTATATTGAAAATGAAAAAATCCAAAAAAAATCTATTTTTCATGTGTCATAATAATTTAGGCTTTGTGACAATACCATGACTTATCAATACTACATGCCCAAAAGCTATAACTCATTTCAAAATCAAAATATTTTATAATTATTTAAAACAAGATTCTTAACCATGGATATTTAACTCATTTTACCATGGGTACTATTAACTTGTAAATAGTCTTTGTTATAATACCATGACCCAGTACCATGGCTTATCCATACCACTTGCCCAAAAACCTTAACTCATTTCAAAATCAAAATATTTTATTTCAATTCAATTTTATAACAATTTTTAATGAAAAAACCTTATTATGTGAAAATTTTATATTAGTTTTTAATAATAAATTAATTTAGAATTATATATATATATATATAAGAGAGAGGTAATAAAGAAAAAGACGGCATATTATACTTGTTGTTATTATTATTAGTATATGAGTTAAACATATTAATATTTAAATGTTTTAAGAAGACTTCTAATTATTGGATTGTTAACTTGTAATTTTTTTTTCTAATACCATAACCCAATACCATGGCTTATTAATACCACAGTTTCAATACACCACTCCTTTCTCACTTATTTCATTTTCTAACATTTTTTTTGGGAAGTCGGAACATTTTATTAGTTGCAAAATAAAATATTTCCAAGACTATTGCTAAAATTTCTAGAAGTCTCAACCCAATCACGTCAATTGACCGATGACGTTAGTCCAAAATAAATTGTCCAAAAAATACATAAGCTAACAGACCATAACCATAAGGGAAATATATACCAAAATACTACCAAAATGAACATAACACAAAAACGCACACTCAATCATCAAAGCTGATAGAAGTTGGGTTATTTGGACCCATCACATATGGGCAACCGATGTGTTGCTCGAGATAGGGCAACCAAGCCTCTAATTGCTCCAACTTGTCCAAAATGCACACATTTCTGCACCAAACCAAGCTGATAGAAGTTGGGTTATTTGGACCCATCACATATGGTCAACCGATGTGTTGCTCGAGATAGGCCAACCAAGCCTCTAATTGCTCCAACTTGTCCAAAATGCACACATTTCTGCACCAAACCACCACCACCTGCTCCTGAAGCTAGCACTGGAAATATTGGATTTGAGCCATCGCTGCCATGACCACTTCATGCTCTTCCCAATGAAATTTCTCATAGGCTTCTAGTTGTATTTTCATAGATGGGCACGATTGACCTTTGGTGGTGCAAAAGGGATTGTTCCTCTTCCTCAGCGATGGTCGATATTCATGATTTTTAATAATAAATATATATATATATATATATATATATATATATATATATATATATATATATATATATATATATATATATATATATATATAATTTTGTATAAGAAAGAGGTAATAAATAGTAAGACTACATATTATACTTGTTGTTATTATTATTAGTATATGAGTTAAACATATCAATATTTAAATGTTTTAAGAAGACTTCTAATCATTGGATTGTTAACTTGTAATTTATTTTTTCTAATACCATAGCCCAATACCATGGCTTATCAATACCACATATTCAATACACCACTTCTTTCTCACTTATTTTATTTTCTATCTTTTTTTTTCGAAGTTAGAACATTCTATTAGTTAAAAATAAAATATTTACAAGACTATTGCTAAAATGTCTGGAAGTATCACCCTGATCACGTCTGTTGACCGTTGACGTTAGTCCAAAATAAATTGTCCAAAAAATACATAAGCTAACTGACCATAACCATAAGGGAAAGATATACCAAAATACTACCAAAATGAACATAACACCAAAACACACACTCAATCATCAAAGTTGATAGAAGTTGGGTTATCTGGAACCATCACATATGGGCAACTGATGTGTTGCTCGAGATAGGCCAACCAAGCCTCTAATTGCTCCAACTTGTCCAAAATGCACACATTTCTGCACCAAACCACCACCACCTCCTCTCGAAGCTGGCACTGGAAATATTAGATTTGAGCCATTGCTGCCATGACCACCTCATGCTCTTCCCAACAAAATTTCTCATAGGCTTCTAGTTGTATTTTCATAGATGGGCATGATTGACCTTTGGTGGTGCAAGAGGGATTATTCCTCTTCCTCATCGATGGTCGATATTCATGGTGGGATCCTCACAAGTTCTCGATTTCCTCTGAGCTTGACCCCACCTCCTTCTGCTTCAGGTATTGGCATCAAGGTATGGGTTCCACAACCAACGCCCTTCCACCTCCACCCGAGCTTGAGCTACGTCGCAGCGCCATGTACACATCACATCACAAAACCTCTTCAACTCCTTGGTCGGTTTCACCACCGCAACACAAACACCACCACCACCGCAAATATAATATTTTAATTTTATTTTATAACTTTCTTTTAATTAAATTGAAAAAATAATAATTATAAGTAAAGATATTTTATGGCCATTTTATAAAGGTTAAATCATATCACCTATTTATTAATTATGGATACATAATTAAAATTATGGAAATCTTAGTCTAAATCCAAAATAAGCACATTTATTAAAATAATAATCAATTTTAAATTCACTACATAGAAACAAAACATTTTTTTTGGGAATTTGTAAATTATATTTCATGATTAAAAAATTAATCATCATCAAAATTTTATCGAGTAGTATTTAAGTGCGACATTTTGGAGATTTTTCTGATCTAATTTGTCTAGAATCTAATAGGGATGCATTAAAATCACAAAATTGACAAGTGATCTCTTCACAATCAAAATGCCCCAGGGGTTTCTCTTCACAATCAAAATGCCCCAGGAGTTTCTTTGAGGGTGTTGAATCTATATCTACAATTAAAAAAACAATTTAAAGAATAGAAATCAAGATTGTGCTAACAATTTCTTTCATCAGGCCAAAAATCTATTAGAAACTCCCAAAAATTACATTTAAAAACTACAAATTTTATTCGATAAAAAGAAAAATAAAAAATGAAAAAATAACTTATGTAGTCCCTATAATTGTATAGATATAAATCCAAAGTAGTTAAATAATTTGTAATTTTTAAAATTTAAATATAGTCAAAATATTAAATTAATTTAAAAGTACAATTTATTAAAATCATAATTTTACATCTATCTAATATCAAAGGGAAATGAAGGTAGGTGGGGTGGACCAGTAGATTTTACTCGGAGAGAAAAACCCATTGAGAACAAAGGTACATTCTCAGATTCAAATGAAGATGTGACATATGTTTATGAGAAAATCTACAAGGACTTGCAATTTATCTCACTACTCAATAATCTTAATCACTCGACTTGGATCTAGTGCAATATTTCTTGGCTCCATATTTATTTGGAATGCTAAATAAATTTAATGCTAGTCGTGGTTAGTACATGTCACCGTTGTCCTTCCCTCCCATAGTGAGTTGGAAAATTAACCGAATTGGTAAAATGTCATTACAAAACATTAAAAAAATTACTTTTTACTAGTATATCTCAGGTTTAAAACTTTATTTTGACTTTACCTAATTTCATTTTCATTCAACAAACATTCACATGATGAGGAAGTAGTTTATGGGAATAATGGTGTGAAAATAAGTTGAAACGTCAATGTTTCAAGCAGTGATCAAATTTGAATAACTGGTACTAATTTAATGTAGAAGGGAATATATTTATTTAATCTTTCAAGGATAAAAGGTTAAAAAAAAAATTGTATTTTAATTGGCAAGTGTAAATTAAATAAATCATTCTTAAAAAAATGCATAAATAAAGTAGTGTTTTTCTAAATTTTTACATCT
The DNA here is from genome assembly GCA_034641835.2 of Pinus albicaulis. Lineage (NCBI taxonomy): Eukaryota > Viridiplantae > Streptophyta > Pinopsida > Pinales > Pinaceae > Pinus > Pinus albicaulis. Next base: position 37,303 of record JAXQQM020066421.1, read on the forward strand.
TGAAAAAATTACATCGTGGTTATATCAAAATACTCTAAAATTTCAATAAAATTAGAAAATAAAGAAATAAAATTCTCAAATTTTATTTAGAAAACAATTAAGAAAATGTTTCTTTCATTCCTTAGATGATACTAACAAATATTTGGACCTACATCATTGAAAATTTCAATCTATTTTCCCAATTATAGTGGATTTTTACTTTTTATTTGTTTCCATACATAATAAATAACATTGAAATCTATCTCATTTAGAGCATGAGGTGCACTAAGAGAGAGGAACATTAACATCTCTAAAATTTCCAATGAAACCCTTGATCTATCATTTCTTTTAATCCTATTTAATTTTCAGAAGCCTCTTTCACATAGTCTTCTGCTTGTTGGAATAACAAGAATTGCTCTCCATAATTGCATTAAGTATGGAAATCCTTCATACCATTCATTTTCATCTCCACATAGATCCCATGCTCCAATTTTTTTTTTTTTTTTTGTATAACTTAGAAATAGTACAAATAAATTCATCCATTTCACCCAAACATCTAGCAGTATCCATGATAGGTGATTCCCCAATAGTAATTTTTTTACATAAACACCAAAACCATATTTTAGTCCGAGAGTCTCTATCATTCAACACTTGATAACAATGTCGAGGTCTGAAATTTAGCAGGATTAAATATAAGTAAATCTTTGAACCTCCTATCTATAGATTCAATCACCTTCATAACAAAACAATTTCCCAAAATAATACAATCATCTATTTTCCCTGATTTTTGAATATTTGGAAAATTTTCAGATGTCAATGGATGTAAATGTACCATACTACTGTTATCCACAAATTCAAGCTTCTCCCCTTTTTCTTTAATTATAAAAGAGGATATGTGGATTGCACCAACCCCAAAATGACTACCTAAAAATCATTTGTGAATCATGTTGATAGAAACATCTATAGTAGTTCCAATACATAATGCAAAATCAACATGATCGTATTGAAACTTATAATTCAAATTGTTTAATTCAATGGAAATATCTACAAGTAAATGAATAAAAAATTCCACTCGAAATATTGTTGTCAGCTCATATATATTTTTCTCCCCTAACTATTAATCTTTTAACAAAGCAAGCATGTGTTTAACAAGTCTTTCCATAACGTTTCCTCTAGAAATCCATCTAATTTTATGAATTTGTAAGACTTTTATCTTAGTGATTTGAAATGTTTACATTAACACTTCCATTTCTCCATGTCTTTTTGTCGATTTCCCAAGCCATGAGTAAGTTTTGTTTGCAAATTTTTCAATATATTACAACTCTAATGGTTATCAAACTCCTGTGGTTGTTGTTATTTGCAGAAACAGGATTATCCACAGTATCATAAAACAATTGTCGACGTTTCGAAACGTCGACAATTGTTTTATGATACTATGGATAATCTGGTTTTTGCAAATATTACAACTCTATAAAGTGAGATAAAACACCATTTGTAGCTAATTCTTCTTTATTATATATGCAATGGATATCTAATAAATGAGGAGAATCTCAACCAAGCTTAGAAGATAAACCTTCATGAATACCCCTTATGGAAAATGCACCATCTGAGCCAAAACCAACCAACTTCTTCAAATATAGATCCATCTCTACTAAAAGTGTTTTCAGAGCATGATACATGCACTAAGTTTTTTAATATTTTATATGAAGCAACATATAAACTTTTTTACACAATGACCTCTTCCTCCATTTGTCAAATATGTAATTTAAAAATTAAATCGTGTTCCATAGTTTGATCCATGCTTTCATCAACTATAATTGAGCAAAATGAGGTATGAAATATCTCATCTTTTAATTTTTTCCAATATACCTCTTTAGAATCTTGAAGAATTTTTTGTCTTGATGTCGTATTTGTGTATACAAAATATTCATCTGATATAGTTGTGTTTGGAGTGCATTTATACATGTTCAAGTCACATATTGACTGAAACATTTCTAAAGATAAATAATGTATAGCGACAAAATACATGTTTTCAATCACTGATATAGCGACAAAATACATGTTTTGAATCACTGATATAATTCTGTCCTTCCCAACATCTACCATTAGTTCCATGTGTTTAATGATTGGAAGATTACTCGGTTTGCTTTCTCCCTCCAAAATATGTAAAGAAAATTTATGAGATTTTGATTCTACATGGAAAAGAAGACCATAATTAACTTGAAGAGTGTTACTTCCATCTTTAGTAAATGGAGTGTCTCTCTTAAATTTCACACACCTAGAACATTTTATCCTTTCATTTTCATTAAAATATTTTACAACATAATGATATGGAATCTTTGATTACCATAATTATCTAAGATATTTTGTTCTATGATTTATTCATAATTGCATGAAAGAGCATTTAAAAACCATATATGCAAACACATAAAAAAGAGATAACATAATGTCAACCATAAATACAATGCACAAAATTGTTTGATAACGAAGCTCGTCCAGTGTGGACTACGTCTTCAGGTGCTACTTCAATAGTAGGGAGGTTGATTCATTAATCTCATCAAAACGAAAAGAACGTACATCGATTAATCATAATACCTACATTCCTAGGAGTGAATTGAAATTTAGCTACTCAAATCACAACAATCACAATGTGAGTAGATTTATCACGTCCTCTTGAGACTTTTGACTATAAACATTACCTACTTCTAAAAGGAACATTGTTTTCTCTAACTTTGTGCCCAAAAAATAATGACAGAGGATTTATACCATTAACCCTGAATTCCTCTGCGTAGATGAAAAAATGGACTATACCATTTTGATCCTTGTGAAGTTCTACTTAAAATGGGTATAAAGCTCGCTACATTATACCAAGTGAAATTTTGGCCCCATAAGGAATCTTTGAGATTCCTCAAAGATTATGAATGGAATATTATCTATTGGAACCATGCCCTCCTAGTTTCACCACTCATGGTTCCAAAGGGTTTATGGTTCCACCCCACTCTTGGGTCTCGATTCTCTGTCATTGTTCCTCCATCTCGCTCATGGTTACATACCATAAATACTTCTTATTCCCACATAGTGTAGTTCACTATTTCCGAATCTGGCCTGTTGGCTACTACCAACACAATGCTCACGGATCGTCGGCCCTCTATCCTGTCGATTTGAAAATGGGAAAGACTAAATTATGGTGGGGTTGGTAGTGATTACAAAGCTCGATCGTTGGCACATCGGTTGGTGGTTTGCTATTAATCCACAGGTTCCCTACTGGGCATGGGTTAAAATCTCATCTACACTTTGTTTTGGAATGTAAAACAAATAGTTTTTTATAATGTTGACACAAGTCATTCAATGAAACAGTAATCGTTAGTTATATTTAAACAACATCCCATGGAATGTTGTAAGCCATTTTTTAACCATTGGTAACATGTTGGATTACAATTAAACATCCGTTGTCATATTTAGCATTATGGGTTAGTTGTCGGGCCACCTACCAACCATTATTCACCACTGCTAATTGTATCAAACCATCACCAAAAATCTTATCGAAATGTGAAATGGAGGGACACGTGTCGACCTTGTGCAACATTGCATCTCGCAAGAAATAGGGTTTAACTTCAAAGACATCGCAAGGTATGTTGTTTTGGTTGTGATGTGGTAAGGATCAAGCGACACGATGCGATGAATAGATTCCACGTGGCAGCACCACGCACGAGAATAGATCGCAGATCACATGGTTTAATGTTTATCGCTATTGGTAGAGTGAGAAACCTGCAGGAAAGTGTTTGCGATGAATTATGATTGGTTCAAGGTACTCTGGGACTCGATAGCCCTGTTTCATGTATATTATGTGCGTGTCATTTTCTTTCTTGAAGTATGTATGTTAATACGCATGGTTTATGTTATATAAGCATTGTTTGATCGCAAATCCTATATATGTTGACAAAACTCAGATTTGTAATACTCCGCTTTGTTAAAAGGGAGTTTTATGTGGGCCATACCCCACAAGTCACAAGAAATTATCTGACCACAAAGCAAAGGACCAGGAGCTCAGGTAGAGCATTGTTGCAACGGTAATGTAAACGAAAAGACTGAACGTGGAAGAAGAGTTGCACAAAAAGGGTAGCTATGCAACATAGTTAGAATACAAATTTTTAAAGAGAAAAGACAAACAGACTGCAAGAAGAAGAGGACAAATGCACATCAAAGCTAAGAAACTAAAGGGGTTGAGTAAATAATTGATTGTAACTCTAAATGTATTATCTATTTTTATATTGTTTGTGATGCAAAGGAAAGTCTCCGTAGGCAAAGAAAAATTCCAATGTAATACTGAAATGCGTACATAGTGTTGTAACATCCTGAATGTGCTGAGCGAGGAAATGAGAAGGTGGAAGGTGAAGAGTCATACCTGTTCATTTCATATTCCCATATGGAATGCAAACAACTATGAAGTGATCTCTATAAATGATGTTATTGTGATATCTATAGAGGGGTTAGAGAGGGGAAGAATAAGAAGGAGCAGATAGAGAAGCTGTGAAGATCCAGAGATGATTTAAAGCATATATGAAGGTTGGAAGGACAATAGTGAAGAAGGAGAAAAACAGAGCTGATATCTAGGTAAATCAGCATATGATTTTATTGTAGAGTGAGGACTTGGTGCTTCCATATCAAGTTGTAGCTTGATAGATGTCCAGTTCTAGCTGGTTGAGGTAGGATCCTCCTGTGGGTTGTAGCCTACAAAAAATACATGGGAGTTGGTGCTTCTGTTTCAAGTTGTAGCTTGATAGATGTCCAGTTGTAGTTGGCTGAGGAAGGAGACTCCTGTGGGTTGTAGCCTGCATAAAATAGATGGGAGTTGGAGCTTCCTTGCAAGTTGTAGCTTGCAGAATTGAGGCAGTAGCCTCCTGTACATTGGAGCCTACAGAAAATTAGTGGTGACAGGGAGTTGGAGCTTGCCTTTGCATCACAAAAATAATAAGATGTGGTTTTCTCCCTTATGGGTTTCCACTTATATCTGTTATTTATGTGCATGATGATTATGTGTTGATATTCAGTATTTAATCTTCTTAATACCTGCTACTCACTTAATGAGATTTTTGTTCCATTATACATTGATTTGATCATGAAATGAAGGTGTAAATAAGTGTAAAAGAACGTTTTAAAAGACCAAGAATGCATTAAATTGATTCACCCCCCCTCTCAGTTTAACTAAAGGTGAAAAATTTGGTATCAGAGCAGGTTCCTTCTGTATCAGTTTAACAACTGGAATGAGATCGTAGGTCCCCAAGATGGCTAGCCTAGAGGGATTCTCAACGAAAAAATCCCCTTTGTTTACTGGCACAATCTATGCCTTCTGGAAAATAAGAATGAACACATAAATAATGTCTCTAGGAATAGAAATTTGGGTATTTGTGGAAGAAGGATATGCTCCAAAGGATACTGACACAGAGAAAGTAGCCAAGAAAAAATTCATAACTAATACAAAAGCCATGAATTGTCTCTTGAGCATTCTGTGTGAAACATAATTTATCAAAAGAACAATAGTGGAGGTTAAGAAAGATGCACGTCAAAACCAAGCTCATAAAGTCAGTTTGAAAACATAAAATGAATTAAGATGAAGATATAGCCATTTCTTCTTAAATATAAATGGTAATAATAGGAAAGCTTCAGATAACCATTAAAGAATGCATTGTACACAAAGATATTTAGATTCTAATACCTGATTAATCCCCACAGCCAAATATAGAAGAAGAGATTAAATCGAAAACATTGAACATGGAACCCACCTCTTTTGGAAACTTAACGATTCGAGGAGACAGAGACTTCCACAGAAGCTGTCGGAGAGGTGCTTTATGTATGAACAAAGAAGAAAGATGATATTTACCCCGCTTCCACAAAGAGGCTAAATTTGTTAGAAGATTACATAGAGGGATAGAGGCTCCGGAAAGTATAAAGGAACTTGTTGACTTGACATTTTAAACTTTTAATCAGAAGAGTGGGGCACTATGCATCTAAATGTCCTCATAAGAAAATAGAGAACCAACCATAAGAGACAGAGAAAAAATAAATAAATAAATGGCATAAATGGAAGAGATTCAATATAAAATCATTTTATTCTCAGCAATATAGCAGTGCATCTGAAAGCTCAGATGAATCCTCAAATGAAGAAGGAACCTTTAATTCAAAGACAATATGAAGGATCCTGCTGACTCCTTCAGATGGTGATGGAGAGGGATCTGAGGGGAGTTATTAAGGCCTGGAGGTGTTGATATCTGAACTGGGCTCAAAAAAAAAAAGACATTCTCCTGAAATATGTAAAGGAAGAACCAAATTCGGAAAACCTCATTCAGTTGAAAGTAGAACTTGATGAAGCTAAGAAGGTGGAAGAAATTATGCTAAAGCGAATTAAAGATAAAAATCAAGAGCAAGAGAAATTGGAAGAAGAAGAAGTATGCCTAAGAAAGAAGCTAGAAAACTCCCAAAGGAAATTATCTATGAACATTCCACGAATGAAAAGCTCTAAATAGTTGGACGAAATTCTAAATGCTCAAATATCTCCTCTCATAAAGGCTGGGATAGGCTATGAAGGAGAAACTAGTAAGTCCAAGGTAGAAGATAACAAGAATATCATTTTTGTAAAAGTTGTAAAGGATAATGAAGTAGCTCGAAAGATTCCTACAGAAGTAGAAGCCAACAAGAACATGATTTTGAAAGAAACTAACAGAAACAAGCAGCAACATGAAAGGACAGAGAATGAGAGGAAAAAAAAATTAGCTGCAAAAGGCCCATGCACTCCTGAATATGAGTTGAATAAATTCAAAAGTTGTCAAAGGAGGTTATTTCCTCCCATGATAAGTATCACTTGTTTTTTCTGACACGAAACCTAGACATATTGCAACATACTGTAAGACAAAGCAAATCCAATCCAACCAACAAAGGATGCAGAAAATGAAAAGAATACCTCAGGCAAACAAATGGAGAGGACAACCTTTCACTAGGTACACTAATCAATTCCATGGCTATTGTTTTTCATGCAATGAATTTGGACATAAATATGTTGAATGTAAATTGTGTTAAAAAAGGGGAACAAAATGCCATACATCAGCTTAACCTTTCTTAGGTAAAATACGATGTTATTCATGCCACAAGCTTGGTCACAAAGCAAAATACTGTAAGCTTCCATATACATTAAAGAACTCTAGACAGATGATGGAATCCAATCAAATCAGACAAAATTTTGAATGAAAAAGAAGTGTAGATATTATGAAGAACCACAATAAAGTATGGAAGTAAAAGAGAAAGGGGGAGCCTGTTACTTCAATAACATAATGAATCCATAATTGTCTCAGGGGGAGTTGCTCTAGGAAGAAATGCAAATATATAGCCAGCAATAGATAAGAAGAAACATCCCAGGTGGAGCGTAGTTCATAAATAGTCCCCATAAAAGTAGTCTAAGAAGAGCTCCATAGAATAAGAACAACTAAAAGTTCAGGAAGGGAAAGGACTAGGTGTTTTAATATTACATTTGAAGCTCAAGAGTCTGTTATTGATTCATCAAAAGCCTACTTCAGCAGAAAGGAATTGGTGGTATTTCACCATTGAAGAGAGGTTGATTATTGACATACATACTCCCTTATGTCAAAAATAAAATTGAATAGTTGATAAGTGAGACTGACCAATGCATTGAATGTATCTAGCCTCAAGGGTTTGTTTGAAAGTACTCCGTACACGTAAGTAAAGTCATTTGGTCTCTTAGATTGAGAGATATTTTCTAATATTGCAATAAGTTGTAAGTTCTGGTTTGATTCATTGTTCACATCAGTATCAAGGGCCTTTCGATTGTTAATGTAATATCACTGTCAACAGTCTAGCACATGTCACCAACAACTGGAAGTAAATGTGAACCTCGGCTATAAAAGATATATTGGCATCATCTTATTTGAATAGATGTGTACTGCAGATATGTATTGCAGAAGAAGACATATTCCATCTACAATATTCTTCAATATATATGTATCTCAGATGAAGATCATAATAGAGATTGAAGTATATTTGGAGCAGACTTTATATATCATATGGAGCATTCTCAGTGTTTTAGTATTGTTCCAATGATGCATCTCTAATTATATAAGTTTGTTCTATGAAGTGTCCTTATCATCACTTTCAACTTTATACAAGTGCAAGGAGTCTATACTTTAGGATGGTATCAACGTACTGTGTATATACATATAATTTCAATGATTCTCAAAATGTTCTCCCAACAACTCTTATACACCAGTCTGGAACAACAAGGTATATAGTAAGAAGAAGAAGGCCTAAACACAAATTAGAGAGAGGAAATGAAAAGATAGAATGTACACTGGGAAATGTGCAACCCTTTTCCATTGATGTCAAAGGGGGAGGAAAAGTAAGCAGAAGAAGAAAGGCTCTTTTGAAAAGCAAGCAAAGGAAGAAAGACACTTCTCAAAATGAAAGGGGGAGGAATTCCTATAGGAAATATTAGAGTATTGGTGGATGTGTGGCCATCAATGCCAAAGGGGGAGATTGTTGGGAATGTTATCATTGATGGAAAAGGAGCACAAAGGAGTAGCACATGAACTATCATTAAGGCAGCAAAGAAGCAGAGGCAAAAGAGAGGCAGAGACATCAGAGAAGCAGCAAAATTAGAGAGGCAGCGAATGCAGCTAAGAAGGCACCAAAGGCAGCAGAGGCAAAAAAGAAACAGAGACAACAGAGGCAATGAATGTAGCAAAGGAATCGAATGTAGCTAAGAAGGCACCAAACGAAGCAAGGAATTAGAGGCAACAATGTAGCAGAGACAACAGAGGCAGCGAATGCAGCTAAGAAGGAACCAAAGGCAGCAAGGCAGTAGAGGAAACAAAGCAGCATAGATAGTAGAGACAACGAATGCAACATAGGAAGCAGATGAAGCAGAGATGCAGCAAATTGCTTCAATGCACAACAGAAGGCAATCGTATTTGCAAGACACAATGAGAACCAGAGATCTTACACAAATATGATTAAGCCAAGAGACAGAGGCGAGATCTGAGAGATAGAGAGGGATTTAATCAATAGATGTCAAGTGTGATAACTCGGGATGACATTCATTAACAAAGACAAGCACAAGAGGAACAATGTGGAGAAACGGGAGTTACATAGAGGGATTGTGTAAACAAAAAAAAAAATCGACTAAGGCAGAGAATTATTTGAAGAATTCCAAGGGAGGAAAATGGATGGTCAGGATTAGATCGCAAAAGAGAAGGGCGACGGAGATCAAATCACTTCTGGAGCAATTTCGCAAATCACAACATTTAAGAGTTAAGAATTAAGACCATCGTAGGGAGATTTAAGTTTTGTGCAATGCGAAGTGGAGAAGGGACACGTGTTGGTACGACGCAATATCATAGATTGCATGAAATAGAGGTAAGCACTAAGTTAAATTGTTGTAATTTGCGAACTGCGAAGTGCGGGCGATGACGTAAAGATGACGTGGCAGTGACATAAAGATGACGTAGAAGTGACGTTAAATATGACGTGGTAGTGATGCAAAGATGACAGGAAGTGACGTAAAGATGACATGGCAGTGACATGGTAAGCTGATGTGGTAGATGACGTGGCCCCGACCCCACAGATCGCATGAATTTATGATGACATGGTGGTGACATGGTAGGGTGAAGTGGCATGATGATGTGGACCTTGCCCTCATATTGCACATCACAACGCTTAGGAGATAGCAGTAAGGCAATCGCAAGTTAAGTTTAAAGTTTTGTGATGCGAAATGTAGGGACATGTGTCGACCTTGCACAACATCGCATCTCGCAAGAAATAGGGTTTAACTTCAAAGACATCGCAAGGTATGTTGTTTTGGTTGTGATGCAGTAAGGATCAAGCGACACGATGCAATGAAGGGAGTCCATGTGGCAGCACTACGCACGAGTGCAGATCACATGGTTTAAGGTTTATCGCTATTCGTAGAGTGGGAAACCTGCGGGAAAGGGTTTGCGATGAATTGTGATTAGTTCAAGGTACTATGGGACCTGATAAGCCTATTCTGTGTATATTATGTGCACGTTGTTTGATTTCTCAAAGTGTGTATGTTAATATGAGTGGTTGATTGCTAAACGTATGTATGTTATATAGGCATTGTTTGATCGCAAATCGTATGTATGTTGATAAAACTCAGATTTGTAATAATCTTTTGTGTTAAAAGGGAGTTTTATGTGGGCCATACCCCAAAAGTCACAAAGAAATGATCTGAATGCAAAGCAAAGGACTAGGAGCTCGGGAAGAACAATGTTGCGATGGTAAGGCAAACAAAAAGGTTGAACGCAGAAGAAGAGTCGGGAAAAAAGGGCAGCTATGCAGCAGATTTGGAATATAACTGCTCATATAGAAAAGGCAAACAGACAGCAAGCAGAAAAGGAAAAATGCATAGCAAAGCTAAGAAACTGAAAGGGCTAAGTAAATAATTGATTGTAAAGAAAAACACCAATGTAATATTGAAATGAGTACATAGTGTTGTAACATCCTGAATGTGTTGAGCGAGGAAATGAGAAGGCAAAAGGAAAAGAGTCATACCTGTTCATTTCATATTCCCATATGGAATGCAAAAAACTATGAATTGATCTCTATAAATTATTTTATTGTTATATGCATAGAGAGGTTAGAGAGTGGAAGAAGAAGAAGGAGCAGATAGAGAAGCTGTGAAGATCCATAGATGATTTAACGCAAATATGAATGCTGGAATGACAACAGTGAAGAAGGAGAAAAATAGAGTTGATATCGAGGTACATTAGCGTATGATTTTATTGTAGAGTGAGGAAGTTGGTGCTTCCATATCAAATTGTAGCTTGATAGATGTCCAGTTGTAGCTAGTTGAGGTAGGAGCCTTCTATGGGTTGTAGCCTATAGAAAACACATGGGATTTGGTGCTTCTGTTTCAAGTTGTAGCTTGATAGATGTCTATTTGTAGCTGGCTGAGGTAGGAGCCTCTTATGGGGTGTAGCCTATAGAAAATAGATAGGATTTGGAGCTTCCTTGCAAGTTGTAGCTTGCATAATTGAGGTATTAGCCTCCTGTAGGTTGGAGCTTACAGAAAATTAGTGGTGAGAGGGATTTGGAGCTTGCCTTTGCATCATAAAAATAATAAGATGTGGTTTTCTCCCTTATGGGTCTCCACTTATATCTGTTTTCTATGTGCATGATGATTATGTGTTGATATTTTGTATTTAATCTTCTTAATACCTGTTGCTCACTTATTAATATTTTTGATCGATTATACATTAAGTTGATCATGAAATGAAGGTGTAAATAAGTGTAAAATAAATTTTTAAAAGACCATGAATGCATTAAACTGATTCACCCCCCCTCTCAGTTTAACTAAGGGTTCAACATAGCTTCCAACATGTGGCTCGCTGATGTCCATGCTTTTTTTAATGCCTGAAAAGGGTTTTCTTCCTCCATTATTTGCTTTAATTCTTTCTACCCTAATGTGGAGAGGGATGCTTATTTTGTGACTCCTTCCTAGTTGAAATAACCTTCCTTGAACAATTTTCTCTAGTGTAAGTCTGGTGAGGAGCTCTTCCTTTGGAATTCTAACCTCCCCTTGGAGATGACCAAAAATCATGACCAATGGAATGGTGTAATGTATCCTCAACCCGCATTGATTCAGCCTCCCTTTCTTCTAGAGAATTGGATAATTTTTCAAATGCACGGAAATCATCATCACAATGAGAACATGAAACTGAAGAATCATCGACACTGTTTACCTCAGCTTTTGATTCTAAATAGGGTGATAAATTCGAGAACCAAGGTCATTGAAAATTTTCCAAGGCCTCTTCTATGGCTCGTAACTCAAGCTACAATATTTTCTTTTCATTTTATGCTTCTTGTAGAAGCTGCCTCAATTTAACGTTATCTTCTTGAATTCTCTAGTTGATCTCTTTATTTTAATGATGAGAAGAATATGAAGAATACAAATATTGACTTGAATATGGAGATGGAGGTTCTACTTCATTTACCGAAGTATTGTATGCTTTCTCTTTCTTCTTCTTTCCCTTATTTTCCAATCCCTTCACATGATTTGCAAACAATATATCTACCATGTATGCCACCTTCTAGAAGGATTTGTAGATATATGTGTTATTGTCGATTTTCCTTCTTCATTTTGCACGTTCAATCTCTGGTTATCATTCATACTCACAATTAACATTAGTGAGAAGATTGCTCTGATACCAAATTTGATCCAAAATATTTTATTATTGAAATTATTATAGCTCTTTTATTTTATGATGTATTAAGAATTTCATGAAATACTATGTAAAAACCATGTATGAAAACACATAAGGAAGAGGAAACATAATGGAAACCATAAATACAATACAGACAAAAGTTTTATAACAGAGTTCGTCCAATGTGGACTATGTCTTCGAGCGCTACTTAAATAGTGGTGAGGTTGATTAATTTAGCTCATCAAAAATAAAGGAAAGTACATAGAAAAACACATCATTATACCTCCATTCCTTGGAGTGACTTAAAATTTGGTTACTCAAATCGCAGCAATCACAACACCACCAGATTTGTCTCATCCTACTAAGACTTTTTACTGTAAACATGACCAACTTTTGAAAGGTGCATTATTGTCTTGAACTTCATGCCCAACAATTAATCATGAAGTTTGGTTTATGCCATGACCGCGAAATTTTTCTACCCAAATGAAAAAACTCACTTAACCATTGTGATGCTTGCAAAATTATGGTTAAAATGAGTATGAAGTCGGCTACATTCTGCCACCTATAATTGTAAATGCACTAGGAATGTTTTAGATTCCTTAAATATTTTTCATCAAATATTCTCAACTTGAACCATGCCCTCATGGTTTTGCCACTCAATGTTCCTTTAAGTTCATGGTTCCTTCAAGTTCAAGGTTCCAAAGTGTTTGTAGTTTCACACGAATATTGGCTCTTGGCTCTCCATCATGCTTCCTCTGTATGACTCATGGTTCCATGCTAAAAAGTCCTTCTTAGCCCCACACAACTCAGTTCATTGTTCCCTGCCCTCGCCTGTCGTCTACCATCTACATGTTGTTCATGGCCCCTTGACTCTGTCTCCCATCAATTTGAAAATTAGAATGACTTAAGTATGGAGGGGTCAGATATGATTACAAAGCATGATCGTTAGCTCATTGACTGATCGTGATCTGTTAAGCCATTGGGTCCCTGTTGGGTGCAGGTTCAAACCCCACCCACTCTTTGTTTTGGCATATAAAACAAATATTTTTTTATAATGGTGATAAAATTCACGGATTCAAACAATAACTTTCGTTTATATTTACATAGTTTCCAATTGATTTTTATAAACTATTTTTTAACCACTGATCACATGTTGGAAATTTACAATTGGCTGTCCGCTGTCATGTTAAGTAGTATGGGTTGGTTGTCGGGCCATCTACCAACCATTATTAACCACTTTCAATTATATCAAACCATCACCAAAACTCTTGCTGAAGTCACCATGATTACCACTAACCATTTCATAAATGTTGTGTACATATTATATGTTTTGCATATGTGTTAAAACAACCCATCGTTAACAAATGATAATGGTCTTTATATGGTATATCCGCCAATGTTTAAACTTGTTGATGCCTTTTGAAACCACTGCCAAATTTGGTTTGTCCGGGCCTAATTTGGCCATCCTTTGGTGCCATCTGGCACCACTTAATTGGTCCACGTGGCCCCATGTCATTAGCCCTTCAACGAATCCAAATTTCATGGAATTTCAGCCAAATCTAGCGGTGTCTCCAACATTAGTGTTGTCGCTAACGTTTTCTGGCCATTCACCAAATTTAGCTAGGTTTTGAAAAATTTAGATTGGCTTCCAAATTTGGCAAGGATCTAACCTAACGACCAATATTCCACTTTCTTTGGAACTTTTCACCCCGGGCCTGCATTAACAAACATCACAAGACCCAAAAAGAAGAAGAAAAGTCAACTCATAACCAGGAATCGAGCAACTTCTTTAAGATTTTATAATCGTACCTATGTTTTTTAAAGATCATTTTATTTTCCCATCAACAAAAAGAAACAATCAAATTTTGTAGTGATAAGAATGGAACAATTAAAATGTAATAACTCCTTCCCTAGGATAGTAATACTTTGTTTTGAAATGAAATTATTTGCTCGATCTTTTAAAATAATAGATTCCTCCTATGACCTTTAGAGAGCACTTTTTCAACTGATTGCAATAGGTAAGTGTCTTTTGTCTAGTATTTTCTGAGTCATTGAATTTAAGGGCAGAGGTAAAGAGACTACTAGAAAAAACAAAGTAGAGTGACTGAATGTCAAATGAAAATAACATTGAAGAATCTCTTTTGATTTTCTCATGTGGGCATTCTTCAATTGATGAGGTAGTAGGAACTTTCTCCTCCAGAATAAGCGGTGGAGAATAATGTTGAGTGAACTACTACTCATGTAACTTTGACTCCTCCTTACAATTGGAATATTTCTCTTCCCATAACTCTATCTTGGGTTATAATTCTAGCTTTCTCTTGTTTATGAATAAATTGTCTCTATATCACTATTGTTTGTCTCTTTTTGAGCGCTTGCTTGAATCAGTGAGATAATGTAGCTCATATGGATTCCAAAATCCTTGAGTAACCCATTTTCTGAAGAGTCCTCTTCTGTTTTTAATTCTTCTATTTGGTCCTCCATAGCCTTCTCAATGTCGTTTCCTTCTAAAGAATCATACATTCTTGATAAATATCCATTGTCCTTCTTTTCTTTTTCCATTTACTCTAGAACTAAATGAATGGAACATGAGATAAGCTTCATGACATTTTCCAAATTCCAAGATTTTTAATTTCACTTGTCATTAAAAATTCATTATTAATTTAATTAATATATATTAAGAAATAATACTCATGAATTATAAAACAGTTGTAACATAAATAATATATAACAAAAAAACCATGTATTTTTGGAATAATAGAATAGTTGTAACAAAAATAATATATAACAAGAAAAACTATGTCTATTTGGATGTATAAATATTTAGATACATTTTATTAAGTAAAATTTTAAAAGAATAATAGTTATAAACATTTAAAAATAATTGTATTAAATAATTAGTTTAGATCGAGAGTTAAGACTGATTTAGGCCATTTTAGTTCCCCCCTATATAGAAACTACATTCCACATGAATATCATGGGTCAATACCATGGGGTATATTTATAATTTATCATTATTTCATTTTATTAATTTTATTTTTTATTGTATTTTGACCTAGTTAAAATTTTCATTACATTATGTCAATCTTTTTATTTAATTTACTTTTATCTTTAATAACAACATTTTAACTTAAAAGTCACCAAAACCTAAATTCAATCGAACTTATTAAAAAGAAAAAAACTAACATTATAAAAAACATATATAAAAATATTTACTTGATCTAATGGCCTAAAATATTTCAATCATCTAACATTTGATCTAATAGCTCAAACACTACGAAAGTTGTTTTCAAATTTATAAACATCGAAAGGATACCATAGACCAACTATTCTCCTGCCTTACCACACATGAATGTCTGTTTGTATCGGACCCCCTCCATTTCTATCGCTCGCAAACACTTTACTCATCTGAAATCACTTCACTCTTGAAATGAATTGACATTATATTTTACTGGTTAATAAGTATAATTTAATAAAATTAATATATTTTTTCTTAAATATTTAAAGATTGTGTAGGTTGAAAAAATATTTTTACAACAATTCTCGTTGGTGATTTTCCTACAATTTGCATAGATACTTATTTTTATTTTTTAACATAAGCTAAACATTTTATTCAATAAAATAGTCGTAATTTATAAAAATATATATTTAAATAATTTTAATTTTTTTTATGATTGATAATTTAGAATTAAGAGAATTAACAACTTTGTCAAAGAAGATTAAAAATTGGAAAACTAAAAACTTGACTAGAAACAAAAATCAATAGTGGAAGCCATACCCAAATAAAGACACTCTCATGTTGAAAGATAACAATAAATAAAAGCATTTTATTTTTATTATATAAAATTTAATTAATTATAAAAAGTAAAACTTAATTTTTGAGACACAAAAACTATTGACAAAAGCTTTATCTCGGAATTGTTTTTTAATTATATAAACGACACAAACATACACAAAAGTTTAATTGCTAGAAAAATAAATCACATTTCAATAAACATGATTCACATAGAATCCTGGAATGTATAAGGCATGATTTTAGTGTTATAGTGGAAAATTGTCTGAACTTCTTAAGGGAATTATAGCAACTAAAGGTTACATTTAGCAATAATAGTTGGAGTGTGCATCTACCAAGGCTATATGTGATATTGATAAGTGAAGGAAAAGTCTTTGGTGTTATATATAGTTTTCACATAAAATATTCAAATCTTCAATTTGGTATTGAGACTAGGTTATTTTTATGTATAAAAAATTCATTAAAATAGTATGAGAAGTTTTTGGAAAATTATAAATTATGAGAAATAAATGGATTATTTTATCTCAATTTTATTTTAACTATTAAATATAATTTTTTTTAATATTTTTAAATTTTTAATTTTTTAATTTAATCAATTCAAAATTTTGCCATAATAATATGACATTACAATATAGTGAGGATGAACCATATTAGTTAGTTAAAAATGTAAATCAAATCCTAATGATGTGATTAATCAAAAAGACATCTATCTGTATTACAACATTTCATAAATATTGCAAATCAATTTTATTTTAATTATTAAATATTTTTATTTTAATATTTAATTTTTAAATTTAATCAAGTCAAAATCTTTACATAATAATATAAAATTACAATATTCCAAAAATAAACCAAATCTTAATAAGGTAAAGACACCTATCTATATTACAACATCTCATAAATATTACAATATATATGTGTGTAATTTATTATTTTTATCTTAGGTATTAAATAAAAATAATATGATATTTTGACATTAAAATAATTAGATATCTAATACCCAAAATGAAATAGCAATAACAGTAAACTTACAACATTGTATTTAATATTTCCCATAATACAATAAGCCAATAATCAACTTCATATGGACAGCTGGATAGATAGAGATTAACCACCAAATGTCACATAGGGCGGGGTTTTGGTCAAGTCAACATACAGATTTTCGAGCATGGGGTTCTTTCAAGCTTAACAAGCTCCCTTGAGGCACCGACGAAAACCTCAGGAATGAATCCTGACCTCCTCCTCTTTATGTAGACGATCTCATATCTAAGTGGCACTCATAGGGAATCGTATAACCACTATTTCTCATCCTTCGTCTCTGTAGTTTCAATCTCCTCAAAATGGCCGCTGCAGCTATCAGTTGCAGAGACTGGAGCGACAGGTTACATTGCCTCCTGGTTGGTCAGGCGCTTGCTAGAGAAGGGCTACACTGTCCATGCTACAGTGCGCGACCCCGGTGATTACAATCTCATCCTCTTTCGTTTGTTGCAATTCGGTCGCGAAAATTTCTGCTCATTTTTTTCACTCTTTCTGAGTACACATAAAACTGCGAAAATTTTCATTGAACGTCAATCTCATTGTCTTTGTGTTGCTGTTGGAATTTGGTCCCGCAAAATTCTGCACAAATTTCAGTTGTTTTGGGGATAGATATAAATTTGACCAAAATTACACTGAACTTCAAGTCTAGTGAAACTAATTTCTAACAAATATATGTCAAAACTAATTTCTAATTTCTACCATTGGGTGGCCACAGAAAACAAAGAAAAGGTGCAACATCTCCTGGAGATTCCAGAAGCTGAGGAGAAGCTAAAGCTCTTCAGAGCGGATCTACTGGAAGAAGGCAGTTTCGATGCTTCCATCAACGGCTGTGATGGCGTTTTTCATGTGGCCAGTCCTATCGACTTTGACCCTAAAGATCACGAGGTAAGTAACTCTGCCGCTTCACTTTTATCAAACAGCATGTTGTTCACATATATGCATAAGGATATTGATATTTAGCAACATGAAATTGCTACTGTGTAGAACGATGTGATAAAGCCGGCAGTTGAGGGAACGCTGAATGTTCTGAGGGCTTGCACAAAGGCCAACACCGTCAAGCGCGTGGTGGTCACATCGTCTGGGTCAACGGTTTTGGTCAACGAATCGGAGCAGCAGTTTCAGAGCATTGATGAAACGCATTGGACAGACGTGGATTTCTTCCGGGCTAACAAGCCTCGTTCTTGGGTAGAGTCTAGTGTGATTTAAAAAAAAAAATTATTTAGTTTTATGATTTAATTTGTTTAGTGGGAATTTATTGAAATTATAAGTTTGATGGATAAATTTTGGACAATCGAAGTACTTTAAAGTTTTAAGTCACAGAATAGCCTGGGCGGCAAGCTTTTGCCAGAATCCGATAAAAAAATTCAAAAAATCAAATAACTAAATTGCTTGAATAGTTTTTTTGATGGTGAAAATGGATTTAGTACTATCAAAAACTCCGAGGGCACCCAAAACCCTGAAATTTGACAGCTATAATCTTGATTTTCAAAGATTTCTGCCAAATTTTTCATATTCTTGCCTAAATTTCTGGGTTATTATGTGGCTTTTTTAGACCATTGATTTTTCAGGTACTGAATCCATATATGCAGTCAAAAAACCAGTTTAAATAACTCAAATCAAGATTTCTCTTTAAATTTTTCCAAAAATCCAAAAAATCCATTAACTCCACTACCTAGAACCCACTATAAAGCTAAATTTATTTAGTCTATTAAGTAGTAGTTAATTAACAGAAAGCTTAAGTGGTAGTTAATTAATAGAGAGATTATAAATCAGAAATTTTAAAACATGTATAGCTCCAATAAAAGCTACCATTATTTCCCAAACTATAAAATAATCGTTAGAATTTAGTCAATTTAAATCTAATGATAAGCATATACTGCCCAACCACATTAATTAATCTATACCCCAAAAAATATGTATCCCCATCACCAATGAAGTGTGTGAAGAAATATGTATCGCCACCGATGAAGTGTATGACGATGTTTAATGGTTAATTCTGCAGGCATATCCGGTTGCCAAGACGCTTGCAGAACAAGCAGCGCTGCAATACGGGAAAGAAAATCCAGGGCTGGATGTGGTGACCATTGGCCCTGTGGTGGTGGGGGGACCTGCCATTACGCCCAACGTGCCCTTCTCAGTGGAGGTAACCCTTTCCCTCCTCATGGGCAACCAACAACATATACAACTTTTGAAGGGTCTACAGTTAACATTCGGCGCCATTCGATTGGTACACGTGGAAGACGTATGCAGCGCCCATATTTTCTTGATGGAAAACCCCTCTGTACACGGCCGCTATATCTGCTGCCCTATTATCACCACTGTCCCACAGCTGGCAAAGCACTTATCCAAACGCTATCCACAATACAATGTGACAACCCAGTGAGTATGACTATCTGTAGAGTATGGCATTTCTCTATTATTATTTCTGTAGAACTAATAATGGAATTGTTTGAACAGGTTTGAGGATATGCCACCGTCCCCAAAGATATATCATTCGTCGCATAAGTTGTTGGCGAGCGGTTTCTCCTTCAAATTTGGCATCGACCAGATTTTCGATGATGGTGTGAAATATCTGAGGACGAATGGATTGCTTGATTAGTTAGTTAGGGGTTTGTTCTATTATATCATTGAAATAATATGACGACACTCCTAAAATCAGAATGCTCACTCCAACCGGTGCAAACTTTTAAAATCACAGTTTATACTTTTTCAATTTAATATAAATGGTTGTTCGGTCCATCTGAATTCATTTTAATATAATGTTTAGGTTGATTACGTATGAATATGTTTTATAAGATGTATTTGTCTCCACAAGCTAAATGAAAAAAAAATTCACACTTCAATTTATTTTTTTTCAAATTTATATTAGAATATTAAATTTTTTTCAAATAAATAATTTTAGGAAATCACATCATATCATAGAGTCTACTGGTTTCATGTGTAGTTCATCATTAAAAAAGAACAAATGATAATTGGCTAGTTAATTCTATCCCTTCATTTACTTTTCAAAAAATATATTATTTTTACTTATGTTTTATGTATCTTATTTATATTTAATAAAATTAATATGTAATGACATATATGCGGAAATTAAAAAACAATTATTAATTATTAATTTGTTTTTTTACCCAAAAACTCTTCAATAAATACCATCAGACATTAAAGATTTCCAAAATAATGGGAGCCTTTATATAATAAGATTTCCAAAATGATGGGAGTCTTTATATTATTTCATGGTGAATTCCCGCACAATTTAAAATTCAGATCAAATTTGGCGGAAACAGGAATTTACGTGCACTGCTCTACAAATTGCATGATTTGGTGAAACATGAATAACACCCAGCAACCCTGATATTCATCTATAGACTATTTTTTGTTTGTTTCTTACCAAAATGTCAAGTGCTGATCATTGCCGGAATCTCCTCCGAAGTTTAGGGGTATACTCAGTGGACACCATGCAAATATATCAATACCACACGGCAAGATGCCAACTTCCAATCCCATCCTTGCTGGAATCTTTATCCACATTTTTCATTGGACATAATATCATAGCAATTTTATAAGGAAACAATTACTGGATTAGGATCTAAATCAGAAAAGCTATTACGTAGGCCAAACTATTACATCTAGTCAATACATTTATCACTTTCGGTTTATTATGAATGCCTTAGGTATGATAAATTAATTGGATTGCCGTATCTATAATGACCTGGGAGCCTCCTCGACTCTTTAAAAGGAAAAAGATAATTAAAAGCAAGGATTAACCAATTACGTAGACTGAGTCTTTCTCGTTATTATGGCTGTCGTCTCAGCTATATTTTAACTTATAGATATTTTATAGTACCAAAAGGTGCAAGGCATGGGAGTAGTGTTTAGGGATTTTATTTATATAATAATATTTGAAAATGAAAATTATAGTTGGCAATGAAAATTATAGTGTTTGGGGCATAAATTTAATCCAGGAAATTACTTGGTATATTTTGTTGGAAATATATTGATAAAACCATGTAAATATCATGTGCAATAGCCAAAAGTCTTAGTTTGGATTGTATTATGATCATGCGTATAATGCTTTCCAATACATGGAAGTCTATGGTTGTATGGTTTTCTTAAAAAATTGTTGCTAGTAAAAGAGGTTGGGATCGGAAAATGTTGGGTCAGTGTATTGCGGGTTGCAACATACACAAGAAAGAATTGAAGAAAATCACTTTCCATTTTCAGCTTCCTTTGTCCACTAACAAAAGATCATAAATTCTATCATGCTTGAAGAAATTCACCTTTACCTTTCCATTTTTGACTTCTTCAAAATGAAGGTTAAGGTTTTTAAGCACCTTCCACGAGCTCTACTGCAAACAATGAACGTCCTTAGGATTAGTTGTACTTCATACGAGGAAATTTCGTTAAACAAAAATCACCAAAACTTGCATGCCATCTTATCCCCTTAAAGACTCGTGTCAATATGGATTATCTTCTTGTACGAGTTAGTTCCTATGAAGTACATTTTAACAAATCAGTTAGTTCCTATGAAGTAAGTTTTAGAAATCGATCTTGACATAGCCTAGAGATGCAGCGTTAGCAAAAGGCCCTTCAAAGTAAAAGACTTTTGCATCCACCACAGATGGAGTCTCTTCTCTCACATCATATTCAAATATTTATGTAGAATTATTTGGAGAATAAAATTCAGAATGGAAATCATGAAACAAGAGCACGGAGAAGCACATAATCTCAAGCACAAAAAATGGCACAAGTGCAGAAACATTTTGTAATGCGTTGAAAAACCTCAACTCCATATCCTGAGGAGCTACGTCCCTTATGGGATTCTATACATATAATTTTCCTCCCTAGCTAGAGGATGTAATGAAACAAACCTAGTGTTATGTGTCACTATCCATACAAGAAGATGGTGTAAACATATGTTCATCCCTAACATAAATGATAAATCTAACCTAGTATTCTTGTATACAACAAAAATGCCTCTTCCTCACTCTCTGCAAATCTTGATCTTGGATTAGTCTCTTAAATACTCAAGGGCAGTAAATTTTTGCTTCAGAACGACATAATGTTTGTCTCATAGTACCATTTTTGTCTAACAATTTCTATCAGCGTCGTCATAGGATTAGAGCTATTTTCCTTATTGCTAACCACTACTAGGACAAATAATCATCACTTCTTGCTACATCCATACTAGGGATTGGGAATGTACCCATTGTGCCAGCAACATCCCTCACCTGTAGACCATGCCAAGATCTCTTCATCAACTTACTCACTAGCATCTGAATCATAAGAGGATCCATCATCGTCCACAACCACAAATTTTCCAAGTTTGGGCCTAATAATGTCCTTCAGAGAGAGAACATACATCATGAATATGCTTATTCCTTGTGCGATAAGAAGTGATTGCATAACGATGAATGTTTTGGTTCTTAGGGAAAGTGTTCCATTAATGTTCAACAAGGACCAAAATACAAAAAATAGCATTAGAAAAATTAGATTGGAGTGCTTTGGGCATCTCCTCCTTAAAGAAGATAAAATTTAGAAACATTACAATGAACATGATATTTTAGATGGCATACTTTTGGTTTGTAAATTTCCCATGTGGTTCCATCATTCATACAACCATATTTGTCCATTATCTCCTTGTCTGTGTGGCCCCCATAATAACTTCGTTAGTGAATCAACCTATCAGTAGGAATTGCAAAAATAATATTAGTAAGGATGAATTTTGGAGCAACAAGAAATAGTTGAATTAGTAAGAGCCACTTCCTACAGGCTGTTGAGTTGCACAGTTTATTATATCAAGGTTGTAGCATGCTCTTACCAAATTAAACCATCAACAGAAAAATTTGTCCAAAACAACATAACAATAAATTGGCGGGAATGTAGAACAAGGAAATACCTGATGAATTGAGATACGTAAACCAAATGGTAATTTTTTTTAATGGATCTTTTTCATCATGGTTTCCTTGACACCAAAAAATTATCCATGAAAAATGTTTTGGATATCTTCTAAATTTGTTGGTTCTTAATGCTCCACTATTTGCATCTTCATCTCAATGCTTAATGCCATATTCCTCCATGGTGCCATGATTTTTCCGTTTTACATATAAATCATATTTTATCGCAAATGAGACAACAAATATAATCAAGTTTTGTTCAGAATGCCAAAGAAGTTTGTCTCAAATTCTGCATGCACATCCACTCTTTCTTTTAATTTTTTCTTTATTAGAATTCATGCAAATAAGTCATCTTTTATTGATCTCATATTACTTCTTCCATTTTTATAAGTGACAGAGGAAAATATGTGGTTTCTTGTATCAGAAAAGAACTTAGTGTGTACTTGCAGGAAACATTATATAAAACAAAGCACTGAGAATGGAGCATGAGTCTTCCTTTGACATATGGTTACTTTGCACCATGGATAGCATCAATGCTCATTCCTTTACAAAGTAACATGACCAACTATGGAATACCATTGATGCTAAGGAGGAAAATCCATTACTTCATGTATATATTCACACAACAAAAATAAATTGGTTTTATGTCCAAAGACATTTGCATATAAACCTAACATCCTCACACATAAGAATAATCCACCCCAAAAAACATAAATTCACATGAGACCTCTATTTTTTAGTCTGTTTCTTGCCAAAAATCATGCAAATGTATCTAAGGCATAGATATCTAAAAATCCATTTTTCGTTGCAAGTAGCATGAAAAATAATTAATCAGATCTTTGTCACTTGGAAGTCAAAATATTTTTTGGAATGTTAAATATGTTCGAGGTGAGTTTCAAACAATTTGCATGCCATTATTTCTCAATCTCTTAATTTCCAGGAAAATAGAGTAATCTAGTGAACTATACCATCAGAAATGGAAAAGATAGATATCTACTTGAGATTTTAATGTCGAATAATGAGTACCATTTTTCTAACTTCATTTTCCATCTTCTTAATGTACTGAGTAATGGCATTAAGACTCTTTGTGCTTTTCAGAAATATCTTAAGGTGCGACTTTGATTGGAAATCTTGTGCCATTTTTCCCTGAAGTGGAATCCACAAATTGGTTAGTTCCAATGAAGTAAATTTTAGGAAACTGATCTTGACATACCCTAGAGGTATAGCTCAACAAAAATCGCTTAAAATTCAATGAGTTGTACATCCACCACAGATGGAGACTCTTTTATCACATCATATTCAAATATTTATGTAGAATTATTTGGAGAATGAAAGTAAGGATGGAAATTATGAAACAAAATCATGGAGAAGTGCATGATATCAAGCACAAATTATGTTAACAATTTTCTGCACATAAAATATATGTGTGTGTGGATTGTGGGAAGAACATCAAAATATAAAATGCATATGATTTAAAAGAAAAAATATGCAGTGTTCCAATGACATAAAATGGCACAAGTGCTGAGACATTATGTAATGCATTGAAAAAACTCAACTCCATATCCTCGAGTGATCTAGGGGATAAAAAAATGCTTAAAAAACAAAGTGCTCAAATTCTCCCAAAACTAGCATGAAATCGTAGATATTGTTATTATAATTCCAACTACACTTGAATCACCTCAATCTGACACCATATGATAAAGTTATTGTGTTCTGAATTTTATGACAAAGAGTAAATAAATCAACTTGAAGGGTTGGTTGGGCAGACCTTACAATGACGTGGCGCTAATTTCCATAGGATAACTAGGAGGTACGATTGTCAGACATGCCAATCACATGAGGGAAAGTGACATGTTTCTATTGGTTGAAAGGATTTTGATTGGGCCAATCACATGCCACCATGGGTCGAGAGTCGTCACGTGGCTTAGTTTCAGTGCCAAAATTTCATTTGTTCTATTGAATGACGACCCCGGGGTTCAAATCTATGACCTCACTGCCATAGGTCACATGTTTCCTTATTAACACATAGTGGACCACATTTGTTTAAAATTATGTGTTGTCATCGTTGGGGAGAGGCTCACACTGATGAGCACACTTGACCGACCCATCCCAAAGTAACATCTGTTATCATGTGACCATGTGTTAAGCGAAGAGGGTAGGGCATGAGGCACCTATCCCTCGCCTTGACCCAAAGTCTCATTTCTCTATATGTGACATCTAGTGGAATAAATGGGAGGGGCAGGCACGTGGCTCCCTTCCCACACCCAACCCGTAGTTCCATAACTATAACGTGACTAGGAGCAGGGACGACGGGTGCGTGGCCTCCGGATCATGCCCCATGATCACTTTTTTGCCATGTGACTAACTTGGGGGGTAGAAGAATAAGGGCGCAACCCTATTGGTGCATTTAACTATATGACAAATTACACCCTACATGTTGGGTTTTGTGGTCGAATGCGCCACCTATTTTTGAAAAATTGTCGCTTTGCAATGCCACCAAAACTAGTTTTCGTTGAAAATTTTGACAAGGGGGTCAATCTGTAGAACAATTAGCAGATAAATGAAGGAGGCCTAACTTTTCCATTTTTCAACCTTTTTTAGCCGAATAAGAGCCTACACAAGGTTTTTGGGTGTTTTAGACACAATGGCGGTGCTATTTTTGTAATTTGAGTATTATTTGTTGATGTAGTTCCAAATATTAGCATATAATATAAAGTAGGGGTGAACTTCCTCATCAAATTTTTGTTTTGTGACGCTACATGTTTTCCATTTTTCATTGTTAAAATTTGCAATATTTAACTTATTTTAAGTTTTTTTTCAATATCAATCCATTTACCATAAGACATAAACTAGCTTGTAAAACTTTACATCAAACCTTCAATTTTTAATTTTAGATAAGTTTGGTATCATAGCATGGTTATTGTGAAGGTTTTACAGTTTTTTCAAGTGTTTTTCTTGAATGATTACAAGGTCTAAATTAAGAAGAGGAGAAGGAGTTCTTGAAGAACCAAACACTCAAATTGGTTCAAGGGGTCACAAAATCCACAAGCTCCACCAGTCATGGCACATGCAAAAGGACATGAGATGATCTCTGAGGATAAGAGATTTTTTAGAAAGGCTTTCTATGATATGTCTGAGATGGTGAAAGTGTTGTACAATGAGAGGACATCACGACATCAAGGAGAAAGTTATAATCAAACAAAAGGTAATGGTGGTGATGGGAGAAAGCCTCCAACCCCACCTCCTCCTTCACCTCCATCTACACATCCATCCTCTCATCCGTCTTCACCTCCTTCATCTCATAGACCTACTCCTCCTCCATCTCCAAAAGGACATCCTAAGTTTCCTTTGATTAAGCTTGATGTCAATTTTTAATTGCCTATGTACAATGGGGAAGTTAATGCTGAAAAGTTGGATAATTGGGTTCCTCAAATTAAAGTTTATGGTAGGATTCAAAATATTATTGATGATATTTCAAATATCTAGCTTTTTTCTCTTTGTTTGGAAAATGCAACCATCATCTGGTGGGAAGCCATAGGTCTTGAAGATTTGAATAAAAGTGGTAAAAGTATCTCTTCTTCGAATGATTTTATAGTTGCATTAAGAGAAAAATTTTATATATTACCTTACATGAAAAAAAAATGATGGATTGGAAAATTTTTAGACAAGCTAAAGGTTAGAGTGTCCAAATTTACACATAAGAATTTAAAATAAGAGATTTAATCTTGGGTGTTGATTTGTATTCACAAGGTACACTCCTTAAATACATAGGTGGATTACATAGTTATTTGAGAAATACTATACTTATGTTTAATCCCACCAATCTAGATGAAGTATGTGTTCAGGAAACTCATTTAGAATAAAGAGGCAAGAATTTTACTCAAGAGACGAGCAAGAAACCTTCCAAATATGGAGACGATGGAAAGGGGAAGTTTAAAGAAAAAATAAAAAAATGTTACTATCAATAAAGAGGAAGATAAACTTACCTATAAACATTGCTCAAAATAAGGCCATGATGAAGACCATTGTTTGAAATTACTTCCAGAAATTAGACCAAAGAAGTTCAATAACAAGGGGAAACAAAAGACTGTTACTACAACTCAACGAGATCTAGGATTTGATTCAGGCAATGAAACCAAAATCATAGCCATGGGAATGAAAGGTATGTACTAATTCTTCTAGTAGTCATATTTAATCTCAAAATGATAAATAAAGATGTGAGTTTTTTCATATCAAGGTCATTACAAAACATACAAAAGTTGACACATTATTTGATAGTGAATCCCAAGTCAATATTATCTCTAAATAAATTGTCAAGAAACTTAATATAGAAACTAAACCTCATTCTAAACCTTACCCTTTGGGTTGGGTATGTGATGATACCAAATTACAAGTGACAAGAAAATTTAAACTCAAATTCACCGTCACTGCTAATTTTATAGACAACGTATAGCTTGATGTTGTACCACTTGATATTTTTGGGATTCTCTTAAAGATTCCATACTTCTATGAAAGAAAACAATATTCTATTGTCATGAGAAGAAATATCATATTTTTAAAGATGGATTTGAGTATATTGTTAGAGGACATCGCAAGAAGATGAACTTATCTCTTAATAGTGCTGGTGAGATGAAAATGCTTTTAAATGCTAGTGATATTGTTTGTTGTTAATGATTAAAGCTAAATATATTGTTGAATCTAAAGCTTTCATAAGATGTGAGTCTAAAATCAAGCATGATTTGGTTGAAGTTTTTAACACTTATGACAATATGTTTTAGGAACCTGAAGGGTTGCCTCCAAAAATAGGAATCCAACATGAGATTCACTTGCAGTAGGATGCATGGCTTCCAAATATTGGCATTTATAGAATGTTAGTTTTGGAGAATGCAGAGATCAAGAAGCAAATTCAAGAGCTGCTTGAAAAAGGGTTTATCAACCCTAGAAAATATCCTTTTGGGTATCCTATAGTCTTTGTTCCAAAGAAAGATGGTACATGGCGCATGTGTGTATATTTTTGAGCTTTGTACAAGATCACGGTAGAGTATTACTATCCTCTTCCTCGCATTGATGATTTGATAGATAAGTTAAAGGAATTTGTTTACTTTACTAATTTATAGTTGAGAAGTGGTTATCATTGGATAAGGATTGTTGAAGATGATATTCGGAAAACTTCTTTCAAGAAAAAACAAGGTTTGTTTGAATGGTTAGTTATATCGTTTGGGATTTGCAATGCACCTACGACATTCATGAGAGTTATGAATGATGTGTTGCGACCATTCCTTGATGACTTTGTCAATCTACTTAGATGATATTTTGATTTCAAGGAGACTCGTGAAGAGCATGTCAAGTGTGTGAAACATGTTTTAGATGTATTGAAAAAGGAA
Organism: Pinus albicaulis; assembly: GCA_034641835.2. NCBI lineage: Eukaryota > Viridiplantae > Streptophyta > Pinopsida > Pinales > Pinaceae > Pinus > Pinus albicaulis. The sequence goes on from JAXQQM020066421.1 coordinate 65,615, forward strand.
AAGTTATATTTGAAGATTTCTAAATGTAAATTTGGGAAAACCTCTTTGGTTTATTTGAGTCATAATGTAGGAATGGGTTAATTGAAGATTGATCCCTCAAAAGTTGATGTTATTGTGAATTTTCCTAAGCCAAACAATGTAATGGAAGTTAGGAGCTTTTTGGGAGCAACATAATATTGGAGAAAATTTATTGTTAACTTCTCACTCATTGCAACACCATTACATGCTTTGAAAAGTGTGAAACAAGTATTTTGGTGGGGAGGAAAGCAGTAGAAATCCTTTGACACTTTGAAAGAGAAAATAAGTATAGCACCAGTTCTAACACTTCCAAATCTTAAGTAGTGATTTGAAATTAAAACAGATGCAAGCGAATATGCTATAGAAGTAATTTTGATGTAGCATGGGAAGCCTATATGTTATCATTTTGAAACTTTTACCAATGTAATATTTAAATATCCAACCTAGGATAAAGAGATGTATGATTTGGTACAAAGCATGAAAAAATTGAAGAATTATTTTATGGGTAAAGAGACGATTATTGATACTGACCATCAACCTTTGTAATAATTACAATCACAAACCAAGCTATAACAAGCTAGACATTTCAGGTGGATGGGATTCCTACAACAATTTCATTTGGTAATTAGGTATATTCAATAAAGTTTCAGATATGTTATCAAGGCCTATTGTTAATGCATCTATGATTATTAAGCACAATTCAAAAACACATGAAAGTTATATTGAACAATATGCTCAAGATGAAGATTTTAAATATGTTTATGCAACTTTGAGTCAAGGAAATCATGTTGAATAATTGGATTATCATGTTCATAAAAAGGTGTTGTTTCATTTTGGAAAGTTATGTGTTCGACGGGGTGAAAGAGTCAATGTCATAAGAGAAGCCACACTTCTCTTATTGTTGGTCACTTTGGTTTAGGTAAAAGGGTTGCTCAAGTTCACAGGTATTTTTATTGGCCTCGCATGAATGAAATTGTTTCAAGACATGTGAAAGGATGTTCTATGTGTGCTACTAGTAAGCTAAGTAGTAGGAAACTTGGCTTGTACACTCCACTTTCTATTGCTTCTCATCCTTAAGACAATATTTCTATTGATTTTGTAAGATGACTACCAATGTATAGGAAAGGTCATTATTATCTATATGTTGTTGTGGATTGTTTCAGAAAAATGTGTGTGTTGATGCCATATATGAAATAAGTTACCATTGAATAAACCGCAAGTATGTTATTCCAAATGTATGGGCTCACTTTGGGTTACACACTTCTATTATTTTTTACCAATATTCTCCATGTTTAGGGAAGTTTTGGTCAAGTTTATGCGAAATTGTGGACACAAATTTGAAGAAGAGGACCACATTTCATCCACAAACCGGCGACCAGACAAAAGTAGTGAAAAGAATAGTAGTGCATCTCCTTTGAGGATACTGTGGTAAGCATCCTAAACTTTGGGATGGACATTTTCATTACATCCATCACGTCTACAATCGTGCTATGAATTCATCTACACAAGTAAAGATATTTCAGTAGATGGACATAGTGATGTGGACAAAGCCAAGCATTTCATTGAAAAAATTTAGCTAGTGCATCAAAGAGTACAAGACAAACTAGAGAAGATCAAAGAAAAGTACAAAGAAATACATGAAAAGCATCAAGTTGATCATGATTTCCAAGTGGGAGATCAAGTTTGGTTATACATCAGCAAGGAAAGAATCTACAAGGTGAAGGTAAAAATCTCAAGCTAATATGGTCCTTTCAAAATCTTGGAGAAGAATGTTAACAATGATTTCTGATTAGATCTTCCATCTTACATGAAAATTCATTTTGTTGTGAATGTGGAAAACTTGAGATTGTATAAGCCTCCAATGATTGATGATAGAGAATAAATTTTTTAGATTCCATCTATTGAACATTTTTCTCCTGAATATTTAAATGAGTTGTAGGAAGATTCAATTATTGGTAGGAGGACAAGCACTTTAGGCAGAGGGAATGAGGAGTACCTTCAAGTGGGGATCAAAGGTGTCAATCCAAGTAATGCAAGGTGGATTGAGATCAGGAAAGTGAGG